>JANTPZ010000382.1:0-13826 GCA_025593235.1 Vachellia pachyceras | reverse complement strand
CAATGGAACTTCTTCGGAAAGGATACTACTCATAGTCATCCCTAAGTTCATCCCCATCAGTAGCCTCAAAAAAACCAGAGAGATGGATACTTCGTGGGCCAATTACTGAGAAGGCCACTAAATCATCTTCATCAAACTCAAGGTTCAAAGGGCATGACTCAGTATTATTTGGCAGCAATGAGCACAAGAAGACTGGATTTTTATGTCCGGCAGAACATTGGAGAATGCTTTTCTCAGTTGATGAGCCAAGGCCTAAGGTTGCCTGAATTATGAAGATGGAAAATGAAGATACATAGGCAATCAATTTTGTTTTTTTTTTTTTTGGGTGAAGAGCAATCAACTTTGTTTGACAAAAGATAACGAAAGGCAATCTAGAAACATTGAAATTTCCCATGTCTTTAGAAGACATGGATAAAATTATACATGGACGTTTATGTATGCTAATTACTAAGTCCCTCGTTAAGCTGTTATAAAAATAAAAGTGCTAGAATCATGTAATCACCTAATTATACTTTCCGTTTATGGAATGGGTTTAACCGTATAAGTGAAGATAAGGCAATGATAGTTCTAAAATCACCATGGATTGTTCAATTCCTTATAAGCACATAACATCACAAAAGTTCAACCTGATTCCCAGTTTGAATTGCAGAAAGAAAACAAATTACAGTCTTAAGAACTATTATAACTTAAGCAGCATGAACATTGACACGTGACATGACAAGATTATAAGTATCCGATACACTACGAAGTGTAAGGTTATAAACGCGGGACATAGATATGGATAAAGTTCCTTGTTTGAGGTGTCTATGAATGACAGAACTCTCCAAAATCATTGAGGACTTAAGAAAAGACAACATCGATTTAGCATGTGTCAGAGAATAAAAACTAGGGCATAAATATGGAAAAGAGACCTGAGTTATATGAAGCCTCCCTTGCACATTATCCGCGTGATAAGGATATGGTTTTCCAGGTTTCACTTCAATGCCTGCGGTTAAAAAGGGGGATTACAACTAGGGAAAAGTAAGTCATATAATCAGGAGATCGAAGTCATTGACGGTCCAATAGAAAAAGTCAAAATCAGCAAATCCCTCTATACAAGAAATAAAAACCAAGATTCATTACTAAAAAGGGGGTACGTTGGGATGCTGAGAAGATAACAAAAAAAAACACACTAGCCGAGAAAACATTAGCTTTGCATAGGTAGAGCAACTATGATTGAAGTGATGGTCTCCCAGCTACTGAGTCCGTAATCAATCCAGGAGAAATAAATGAAACTCTAAAAAAATGAGAACAAAATTATGAAAAACAACGAGGTGACTAACCCCAGAATCCCATTGTTCCTGTGAAATCCTCAATGAGGTTAAGGGTTTCAGGGTTCCAAAATGGAATTCAAAGCTCTCGCTAAACCCTTGACAGCTCTTTTTAAAAAGGCTAAAACCCTACAGTTTGCATATGCAATGATGCGCCGTCTCAGCCTGTCATGAAAATGGAATCACAAAAAAAAAGAAAAAAGAAACAGAGGGGAGAGAGAAAGAACAGAAAAACAATGTAAGAGTAATATTTTTTTTTTGCCCAACAACAATGTAATAACGTCCAATTTTCAAAGTGGTAGGAAACTATGTTTACTTAAATTACCATAAAATTCTTTCATTGTACTTACCTTATATATTTTAAATAATATTGAAAAATAGCATTTACAGTTAATAAAACAAGTTTAATAATACTTATAAAAAAGTATACATTCCTGACCTATTTATTCCATATCCCACTCCTACATAAATCTATAATTGAAAAAAAAATACTATTTCTACTAATTAATATTAGTATATGGGTTAATCATTTGATTCTAAATATAAAACTATAATCCATTTTTTAAAAAAATTTATGATGTTTTCTTCAAAGTATATTAATTGATTTCATACATTGACGGTTATATCTAATGGTAATTAAAATGAAGGAGGATATTTTAAAAAAAATTAACTCATATTTATTATAAATAACTAATTTTTAATCTACTAAAATTAGTCATCTTGTATTAAATGTCGAGGTAATAATACATTTGTTACATATTTTCCTTTGATAAATTTTAACCAACTCTTTTAATAAATAATACAATGTTAAGGTGTAATTTATTTAAAAGTTGTCATGCAGAAATACATATATGCTGGTTTGAATTTACCCTTTTTATTTGATAGTCGAACATGTTTTACTGATGCTATCACACATGGTCCAAAAGTTGTTAGGCTTAGTGCTTATTTGGAAATTCTTTATCCTCGACGATGTACACAATTCAAGACAAAACTATCTTAAAATATGTAAAAATTATCTCAAAATCTATAAAAACCATTTTGAAATCTGTAAATTCTTTTTGAATTCATAAATTCTTCTCGAAATCTATAAACCTATTTCTCCCAACGAATTCTCAAACGCATACTAAACGGTAACAATTTCCTTTCGGCTACAATTCAACTTAAGTTTAATGGAATATTCTCTTATTATTTTGCAATAATTATTAATAGCTCGTGTATTATTTTGAAAAAAAAAAGGAAAAAAAAAAGGGTTAAGCAACATTTTTATTATGGAAGTTTCTTTGAAGTACTGAAATTTTTTTGGATACAATGTTACTTAAAAGTTTTTAATAGACCCAATTTCACCCATTGTCAGTTGATTGTTATCTTTTACCACAACTTAGCGTTTGTTTGGGAATTTCGTTCTCCCAACGGTACACGTAAGTCAAGACAAAATCATCTTAAAATCTGTAAAAATCATCTTAAAATCCATAAAAACCATCTTGAAATCCGTAAAACCATCTAGAAATCCGTAAATTCCGTTCTCCCAACGGAGTTCCCAAACACACACTTAATTAGGTCAACTAACTTTCAACTAACAGTATGCTTTTGAAGTAGTAACATCAAGCATATTTACAGCTTGTTTGGTTTCACTTCCCATAACCTAAGTTTGTTTTCGAAACCGAAATTTTGTCAAGTACTCAAATTTTTTCGAAAAGTTATTTTGAATACAAAATTTTAATTTGAATTCTGAAAAAGATATTTTTTTATAAAATCGCACACTCTCTCCTGATAATTTCTCCCTTTCCTACTTTTTATTTCTTAACCTTTCATCTTTCCTATTTACTTTTTGCCTTCGAATCCGTAAAAGGAAAGACTTTTCAAACACAATTACCTCCTCAAAACCTAGATTTTGCCTTGAAGTTTATAAAAACTATTCTTTAAAATCTAAATTTTACCCTAAAATTTGTAAAAACTATTTTGGAAAGATGCTGAAACCAGCCCTTCAAATTTTTATAACAATCTAATGCCCAAAAAAATTTTAAAGTGCTCAGTGATACTCCCCGAAGGTTCAAGTAAAATAACCTTTAATCCAATAAAGAAGGAAGGAAGGAAAGCTAATTATCACCGAATTTTCCCTAAAAAGGTCTTCAGTGTGATTACCGATTCGCGGTTTCCTATTCAGTTCAACGGGAAAACCAATATGGAGAGCGCATCGGAGCTGGTAGAATTCCCATTGTTGTTGACCCCGATCGATTCCAACTACAGAGCTTGCACTATTCCTTACAGATTCCCATCTGATAATCCACGCAAGCCTACTCCTACCGAGCTGTCTTGGATTGATCTCTTCTATAATTCTATTCCTTCCTTCAAGTAAGCTTTTTTAATTCCTTTATTTATTTTCCAACTGCTTCCCAGATTTGCACGTCACAAAGAACGAAGCACTGTTTGTGACGAGCAGAATTGCTTATTTATATAGTTTACGGCTGGTTCTTGATCGTTTGACTGCAATGCAACAAAATAGTATTTATTTGATTAGCTTGATTCTCGTTTCCAGTCAAAGCCTTTGAGAGGATTGATTGGTGTTGACTGCCTGCCTTAGGATATTTATCTCAGTACCTTAGAGGTAAGGGGATAAAGTTGAGAATATTAATGAAGGTGACGCAGTCACAGTTTTGTTACTTTACAGAATCCATAAGAGAACAATTTTGCTGAAAAAATATGAAAAACTGATCACTCCCTTTATTGATCTGAATGTTTTTCTCCAAGGATAAAGAATATAGTTCTAAATTCTAATACTACGACCTGTCTTTCTAGGATGATCAAGAATACCAAGACATTAAACAAGACTTTACACATTTGGATATTGGAAACAAACAAAAATACAACTCATAATCGGGAAACACAAAGGCTGATAAAGTACCCTTACATCTGAAAATATCAAACTAAAGTAGTAACCAATTACTAAGGTTAAGAAGTACAATGTATTTTTCTAATATAATCTCAGAACAGTTGTATGCATTTACATCAGCAATTCACCTGATATGTTACAGGAAGCGTGCAGAGGGTGATACTTCTGTTCCCGACGCTGCTTCTAAAGCTGAAAAATTTGCTGAAAGGTGTTCTCTTGCTGCTTTTTTCCTACTCTCATGGAAAGATTTATTTCTGTGTGTATCCTTCTTAAGAACATTGAGATGACCGTACTTTTGGAAATTAGGTTTGGATGAAATTTCTTGTAGTTCTTAGTTGTGGAGGGTTATTATCCTGACGAAAGGATATTTATATGATCTCTTATTTACTTTAAATGCATTTTCTTGTAAAAGGTACGCTGAAATACTTGAAGATTTCAAAAAAGATCCAGAAAGTCATGGTGGGCCTCCAGATTGCATAGTATGTTCTCTGTATTATATGTTTTGAATTTATTTTGTTCATCCCCCTGAAATAGCAAAAACGTAAATCAATTGGGTGGCATATCTAACCTCCTCCCTCTTTCTCCCTTCATACTGGGATATTCTAGCTTCTCTGCAGACTTCGTGAGCAAGTACTTAGAGAACTGGGATTCAGAGATATCTTCAAGAAAGTAAAGGTAAGTTTCATTTTGAAATTTGTTGTCTTTTGGCTGAAGTAAAGCATCAGCGTATCTGTTTTTGCACAAGGATAACGGGACATTGAATGGCATTGTTTCAAAATTTGGAAGACTGAAAATGAAATCTACTAACCATTGTTGAAGATTTATGAAAAAGGCTGTTATCAATCTTATTAAAGGAGGTCTAAGAATGGGATTTTGACATATATGTTCCTTTGACTTCTAATTTATTCATGATTTGTGAATTCTTTCCTGACTATATATACTAGGATGAAGAGAATGCAAAAGCCATCTCCCTATTTAAGGATGTGGTTCACCTTAATGATTCTATTGAAGATGAAGGCAAGCGACTGGAGAATCTAGTTAGAGGGATTTTTGCGGGAAACATATTTGATCTTGGCTCTGCACAGGTTGGTTATTTTTCTATATTACTTCAATGACATCTAGATTAATCCACATGCTTAAAAATTTGAGCCAAACTGAACTATATATTGTTGATTTGAGCAGGTATTGCTTTGTTAACCCATGTCTGGCTGTAATATATTGTTTTTAACCCTTTCAAATTAAAAGCCCTGTCCCCCCTGCTTTTGTGTCTGGCTTAGTTCCTCTGGTGAATATGGGCTCCATAGTGTGGCAAATCATCTTTCAAAACAGTGCTCCTTAACTGCTGTTGATTGGTATTGGCCAGTGTTTTTGGTTAGTTGTTTTTGGTATCACCTTCCTTGAATGGTTGCATGCATAGCCTAACAATTTTTTCTTGGGAAACCAGATATATGAAAAGCTTAAATATGCTCTAGTTTGTTGGCTTACAGATGTTATACATTTACCAGAAAACAATTTGTTATGCCATATTTTATTCTTATATGCCTGCAATTTGATGATTATAACAATGCTTATTTTATGTATCACCTTCATCTTTTTTACAATTTCTTGAAGCTTGCAGAGGTTTTCTCCAAAGATGGTATGTCCTTCTTAGCTAGTTGTCAAAATCTTGTCCCTAGACCTTGGGTTATTGATGACCTCGACACTTTCAAAATGAAATGGAGCAAGAAGCCTTGGAAGAAGGCAAGTTTAGTGTGTGTGTGTGAGAGAGAGAGAGAAACAATTATAACGTTTGATTTAATCTCTTTTGGCATATTGTATGCTGTAGCAATGTCTTAATCTGTTTATTCTAAAATGACAGGTTATCATATTTGTCGATAACTCCGGTGCAGACATCATTTTGGGTATTTTGCCCTTTGCAAGGGAGCTTCTTCGGCGCGGGAGTGTGGTATGTAGAAATTCATTTCTGTTTTTATTCCTACAAAGCACCATAGACAATGTATTGAAGTTTGAAATGGTTGGAATTCATTTTTTTTTTTGGTGAAAAGCTTGAGGATATGCTGTTCTTGCTATTATGCTTTTCATTTCAAAGGATTTCATCAATAAACTAATTACTGAGCTTATACTTAATTTTCAAGTAATTGTATAAGTTAACTTGCGGAATTCTTTGTTTTGGGTCACCCCTTTTATGTAATTTCACCCCCAACTAATGGGAACCTTGTGTACTAGGCCACCTTTTTTTTATGTAATTTGACATACGGAATTCTTTTGTTTTGTTCATGGTATGTATTGTTATTATGACTGTCATGTTTTAGGTGTTTGGTAGTCTTTTCCTGAAATATTGGTTTGAAATTGAGATTGGTTTTCACTTGTTCTTGCTTGTACAGAACGGGGAAAGAACCTTGTTCATGCACAGCTCCATTCTTCAGCAACATTTATGAGACTCTTTTTTGAATTCAGGTTGTATTGGCTGCTAATGACTTACCTTCCATCAATGATGTGACTTACCCTGAGTTAGTTGAAATTATATCCAAGGTAAGTGCACATTTGTAAACTTTTGGTATTAATATATAGTTTGCTAAATTTATAATGTTGGTCACCAGCTAAAGGATGAGGAAGGAAGGCTTCAGGGTGTCGATGCTTCAAATCTCTTAATTGCTAACTCTGGCAATGATTTGCCGGTAAGAAAATAAGCTATGCGATGTATATGCATATATTTGTTAGATCATTGACTCAAGTGATAATCAATGCTTTTGATGTTTTTCAACTCGTTGCAGGTTATTGATCTTACAAGGGTATCACAAGAGCTTGCATATCTTGCCAGTGATGCAGATCTTGTCATCTTAGAAGGGATGGTATGTTTTTCATTTGATATTAGCGGATAATTGCATTGTTGGGTGAATTTTTATTTTGAAAAGTGCTAGATGCCATGTCTTCTTCACTCGAGAGTTAGGACGTAAAGTAGCCTATTTTAACTGTTTGAGTTGGAGTCTTAGTTGAGAAAAGAGTAGCCACCAGCCAAGGGATCTTTCCATTCAGCCACAGAAAACTATTGTCTAATAACCAAGTCACTTTGTAAGGTCGCTATGTTACAGTTGAGAATGTTGAAATTCAATTAATGAGAATACGAGGTTAGCTTATCATCTCTGTGGGGTTTCACCTTTCTTATTCATTCATGCAAACAAAGGGTATTGGAGAATTCCCTCCATATCTTCTACCCCACAAAGCCCTTTCACGCCTAAACTACTATGCCATGGCCTAAATTTCCCAAGAATACATTGTATTCAGTCTGCCTTTTCTTTCTTTACTTCTTCGGGTTAGGCAACTACACAGATCATTAACTGATAACCCTCCCTCTCACTTGTGTCTATGCCCTGATCTGCAATTATGATGTGCCCTGCCTTGAGAGTTTGAACAGGCTATCAAACTCTTATTTGCAACCACTACTTTTTCTTTTTTAACTCAGTATAAGATCAGCATGTGATCTTCGTTCTCACAACTTTTTATTGCGACATCTGACTTTCCACAGTCTGGTTATGTGGCATATTTGCCGAAAATTACCTGCTATAGAATATATGATTAATGGCTTGTTTGGAAGTCCTTTTCAGAATAGCTTTTACATATTCCAAGGTAAAATCAAGATTTTGAAGAATGACTTTTACAGATTCCGAAGCAAAACCTAGGTTTTAAAAGATTGTGTTTGGGAAGTTATTGGCTTTTACGGAGTTCGAGAAAAAAATATGTAGGAAAGAGGAAAGAGAAAGAAATAAAAAGTAGGAAAGAGAAAATTTATTAAGAGAGAATGTGTAATTTGACGAGAAAATAGTTTTTTCAAAACCTAGATTTCAAACCGAGGTTTTGTATCCAAAATAACTTTTCTGAAAAATGTTTGTACTTGGACAAAACCTAAGTTTTGGGGGTAAAAACTAAATTTTGAAACCAAACTTAGGTTTCAAGAATGACATCCAAACAAGATCTGAAATTGGTAGTTCCTCTTCCAAGTTGTCTTTTTTTTTTTCACTGTATTAGGCCATGTCATATTGAAAAAAAAAAAAAAAAAAACCCTCCGGATGCTGATATTAGAAACTGACCTTTTTTTTTTTTTACTGAGACAGGGTCGTGGAATCGAAACAAATCTCTACGTTCAGTTTAAATGCGATTCGCTCAAGATCGGGATGGTAATGCATTTACCGCTTTTAGTTGCTTCTTACTGTATGAAAAAATTGAACCTTTTTTTCTTTTTTTAAGTGCATTTTTTTTAAGATGTCAGCAAATATGAAAATGAGATTGTACCAAATGGCTCATTGATCATCTCTCATAAATCTGATTGGTATTATGTAATTTGCAGGTAAAGCACCCAGAGGTTGCACAATTTCTTGGAGGACGTCTATATGACTGCGTGTTCAAATATAATGAAGCATCCAGCTGATAAGGATTAAGACCCACTCTATTAATGAAATAACAATAACAATGAGCCTTATCCCGCTAGGTGATGTCGGATATATAGATATCACACGGCTGAAATTTGATAGTTCATTCTGGGTTGGATTTAAATATATTTTGGGAAAAAAAAGTTGGGCTGAAACACACATTGAATTAGATATTCTGCTACGTGCATGACTGTAATATTGCTTTCTCCTATCATCGGTGAATCTGTTATCATCTAAACTCTTGAAATCATTCTTCTCTCATGAAGAAATGATTTTGCATTGATTTTTTAACTCTGCGTCATCGCTATTGATTAACTTTGTGTGAGTTGCTGAATTTGCATATTGATTGAATATATGTTAAATGTTGATATATTTATCCATAATCTATATATAATAACTTTACTGGATGTGCGTATTCACAAATGATAAATAATGTGGTTCAAGATATGACTGCTACCTTTATTTAATTTTTAATTTGGTGTTAAATATCCCACACTTTTCAATTCGGTTGTCAAAAAATACATTTTACAATTTTTTAGAGGAATGAACATTACGTTCAAGCTGCTGAGATTAAAAGAAAAAAGATGCCCAAAGTAGTCCAAGATGTATTGTAAGAAATTGGAAATCCATGATCCATTACATGAAATTGAAAGGCCCAATGAAGTTTTTTTTTTTCCGTCATTCTTATTCCTTGGGTCGTGATTCAAATGGATCCAGGGGGTTCCTAAGATGGGTTGTATAGAGGGTACATGTAAAATTCATTTTTATTCCAATCAATAAATTTCATTCATTCACTTTAATTATTGTATACTAGAAGGGTTAATCCTTCGTAACAAGGTGAACTAATGTTTGAATCTTCAATAAAAAATGTGTATACATTTAATACTCGATAGTACTTGTGTAAGATTGCCTTCAGTAAAATGATATATATACTTAATGCTAAAAAAAACTTGAATGATTTTTTTTTTCTTTTTGGTCCAAGAAGTTTTCTTTTTTTCTTAAATTTATGTATTCTCCGATTTGATATAATCATATTTAAGACAATATCATATGTTAAATCTGTGCACCTCTATTAGCGGGAATTCAAACATTGATTGACTAAGATGTGAAATACTAACCCATTTTTCACTAAACTCAACCTTATTGATTTTGGTCCAAAAAGCTTAATTTGATTAAATAAGTAAATCAAATCTTGCCAACAAGTCATAATGGAAATAATTTTGACGTTTAAACATGAGGTTTCAAATTCAAGCCCATTAAATGTGTTTGAAAGAGTTTTTTTTGGTATAAACCATCCGCTATCCTAGGTTCATTGCCCGCCCCAGACTAATTCGGACCCCCCGCGAGGAGACCTTACGGTGGTAGCGAGGTACTGATGGGACAACCTCTTTGAGGCTGCGTTAATTATCGCGGCTGTCACTCCCCAGGGTTCGAACTCTCGCCCTGAGGAATGCTGGTAGTAGCCCTTGCCAACTCTACCAAGCGCCCATTGGTGTGTTTGAAAGAGTTACTCCCATGACAATACTTGAATATGCCAAATGCCAACTATGAACTAGCAAAAACTTATTTTTCTAACCAATCGGTGTTGAGATGCATTGGTAAGGTAGTTGACACTTTTCCATGCGGACGTGAGTTCGAATCTAGATACGTGTTTATTGGGAGGGGATTACCCACTCTTGGTGTAAAACACCTCATAGGGCATGCCAAAATTATATCATCGCTCCAGATTAGTCGGTTATCCCGGGTTACCTAATCCAATTGAAAGAAGGACATTGACTTATGAAAAGGCACTGGATACCCGGGAGGAATCGCGGGGGCCATAGGCCCATCTTGCCCTATATCACAAAAAAAAAAAAGAAACTTATTTTTCTTGTTGATTTTTGTTGGATATATATAATAATTGATATTGATATTAGTTACGAGATTTATTGATGGACAAAAGATTGAAATGTCAGGGAATGTTGTTCTCAGAATAATATTAGTGAGGAGAGGAAATGATATTATTTAACTTAAATAAACGGTTTTTTAATGTTGTGTTTACTAAGGAATTGAAGCTATCGTAGGACTAAAGACACTTTAATTATTACAACATTACAAAAGCCGAATCTCGAGGCCAGATCCAGAAAATTAAAAAGTTAATACATGAAATTGATGGTGTGTTTGAAATTTGAAATCAGATGTACCTTCCTTACTCATAACTAATACTAATAATAATAATTGTGTGTGTGTTTACATATTAATAATCAGTAATTAAAGGCACATGTGAGAATATGAATTGTGCAATCATGAATGATAACGATAACTCATAGTTCATGATAGCTCCATATGTGAAAACATCACACTAAAAAGTTTTTATTTCATACCATTCCTTTTCTCATTTAGCTGATTATTAGAACATGGGTGCATTGATGCCTAATTAACTCCACAAAAAAGTGTTTAGGTACAATTTTTTCTTTTTAAAAAAACCAAACCATCTATAAACTACCAAAATTGATTTATTTTAATGGGATAAATTTAAAATAAACAGCCGTGTTACACGCAAAAAAAACTTAAAATTTGAAAATTTTAATCTGCAATCGCTTATAATTTTAAGCCGTATTGAAAATGGGTTCTTGAAGTTCATCTGATGATGTTAATTCATAGCCTTTATGAAATTTCACTTGTACAAATATACAAGTAATAAAATGATGTGAAATGAAATGAAGGAAATTCCATAAAAATGTGTGAAATTTTATAAATTAAAATTAATGGTTTTTTTCCTACACACAGTGCATGTAACAATAACATATCAAACTATTAGGTTTAATTTTATAAAAAAAAAAAATCTATGTCTAATGTGCAACTTAGTTTGAAAATGGTTCCAAAATAAGAACGAATTAAAGAAGGCATTCAACTATTCATGACGTAGAGGAAAATTTTAAGCTATGTTAATATTAATTAATCCTTTGAAACTTTGAGTTTAACACAAAAATCTCTCAATTTGGAAGGTGGACTTTTCTAATCATTCATGCAATGAATCTAATGATTATCATAATCAATAAAAAAATAAGGCTAAAAAAAAGAAGAAAGGAAACTATTTATCATTTTTGTGGTAACTGCAGAATCAGTTGATTGTCTTAAGCTCTACTCAAATAAATTATATTTTTTTAATTTTTGGTTAAAATACCCAGCAGAAAGATATTAAAAAAAAAGGAAAATTGGGAAAAGTGGCCAATTATAGGGGTTGCTTCTGAGCACATCACTGCATAATTTGGGTGTTCATGGCTCCCAAAGTTCACCAAAAAAGAATTTTTTTTTTATTTTTTTGGTTTAAAGGTGAATAAGACATCACACCTCACATGCCTAACAACCATAGCACATGCTCCAAATAGCTTTGACCTATTGTCCCTTCCCTCTCTCTTTTTTACTTTATTTTTTAACTTTTCTGCATGAAACTTGTTGTGTGTAATAAAATAATATCTTTACTAACAAATACCTGTTTGAAAATATGATAGATAAGTGATTTTAAGTAAGTCGAGGTAAATATATGAATGAGATTATTTGGTTTAATGGAAAAAAACTGTTGAACGAGATTTTGAGCTACCCATAAGTGTTGTTAAACAGGGTCAATTATTGAGACTGGGATGCTTCTTTAAATGAACTGTGCATATGGGATGGGAAACTTAATATCTGAGTGAGTGCATGTAGAGTAACATAATTGTCTAAATGTCCATTAATTAATCTGTCTTCTTTTTTCTTTTAAGAAAGCTTCATGCAGCAATGTGGGATGAAACAGCTGTGTTTGTTTGGTTTTCTCGTTCAAATCACGTTGCATATAATAAGTTTAGACAAAACTCCTCTCACATATTTATCTAGGAATTTGTAAAATCACTCTTCAAATGGATTCTCAAACATATACTATGAATTTGATCTTTTTAATGGAAGGCTTTCCCATAAAAAATTCTTTAAGACACACTCTCTCTCTAAATTGCCACTAAATCTATATATCTAAAGACCCTCAAATTTAACTAGATTATTTAGAATAAGGTTTGGAAAAGTCAAACGTGCATTCGACAATATTTTTCCGTAAAATGAAATAACCTCATTCACACATTTATCTTGTAAATAATAAAAATACTTCTCTACCATGTTCATAAACAGTCAACTATCCAGCAGTTACTTCAAAAGTATATCAGGATAATTCACAGAAAAATTATCTACGAAGAAAATTTTACTTTTACCTAATCACCGCGAGAAACTGAAAAAAAAAAAATAGATAAAACAAGTTAAAGTAAACCTTTTTTGGTTGAGAAATACAAATTTCGTTGGCTCCTTATGCGTCCCCTACCTCTGAACAAACGCTTCTCTTCCCCCTCCACCACCTCCACCTCCTCCTCATTCCCTTCCCTCTTACTTTGTCCCTTCCTTCTACTCTTTTCTTCTTCTTCTTCTTCTTCTATCTCTCACTCACTTCTCCCTCCCTGCCTCCCTTCTCAATATATACTATATCCCTCTCAGCAACATATTTCTTCAACCACCACCTTCTACTTGTAAGCTTTCCTACGTTTGCACCATCGACGCTTCTCAATTCCCATCTTCACTTCTTGTTTCACCGGGGGAACCCACAAGCTCCTTCAACTTGTTGTGTGACCCTTTATGGCTAAATGCCTCAGAACGAGGCCCACTGTCAACTTGGTGCACTTACCACAAGCTCAACTTCATACGAGAGCCCCGTTCTCACCTTGAATCTCAGAGAACCAGAGAAGGCCAATCTCAACACCAATTTGAACGCCGTCTGTGCAATGACTTCCACGAACTCAACATCAACTGAACTGGTTCCTTCCACCGCTGTCGAGGACATCGCCGTCAAGGCTGTGAACAAGCGCTACGAAGGCTTGGTCACCGTGCGGAACAAAGCCTTAAAGGGCAAAGGAGCTTGGTACTGGGCGCATTTGGAGCCTATTCTGATTCGGAACGTCGATTCTGGCCTTCCCAAATCCGTGAAGCTCAAATGTTCCTTATGTGACTCCGTTTTCTCTGCGTCAAACCCGTCGAGAACTGCTTCGGAGCACTTGAAGAGAGGAACATGCCCCAATTTCAGCTCTGGCTTGAGACCCAATTCTTCCATTTCGCCTGTGCCCATATCTACTGTGGCTTTGCATAATTCTAACAATCACAACAAAAAGAGAAGCTCTCCTCATATGGTTGTTACTTCTCCTT
>JANTPZ010000381.1:0-35156 GCA_025593235.1 Vachellia pachyceras | reverse complement strand
CATGGCTTCGGAGTACCAGGAAATAATGTTGCCTCATCAAGCTGTTGCTTTCGAGGAGCCTTCCTACTTTGGATGCAATAACTTCTCAGTACATGGGATGGTCTGAATTTTGTACTCCTCACATAAAACCCTAACGATCCATTTCACTTTCACTTGTGTGATTCCCTTTGTTAGTTGTTAGTATTGCTTTATATTATATGAAAGAAATCAAATCTTAATAAATAATAAGACCTTTTAATTCCAAACATGGTACTAGTAGTATATCGTTCGTACTAGGCCTAGCTAACCGGATACAAACCACATATATATGCCACTTGCAGTTCAGTTCAACTTGTATGTATTGATCAATCATTTTTTGGGAGTTCGCATATTATGTTCAGTGTGTATACGCGCGCGCGCGCGTATATCTGGCTGAAACTCATGGTTAAATAATAATTGATGTATTTTCATTCATTGGTTTTTTTTTAACTCTGAAAGGCCGTGGAAAGATGGGAAAGTGGTAAGACGTTTTGGCTGCGTCTTGCTGGGCTTTAGCAGCAAGAGCATCTAAATCTGGCTGCTTCTTCTTATAGTTTTCTTAGCGTCTGCTGTTTGATTGGTGCACCTCCTTCATGTGACTCTAACTGATGAGAGTGTGTGTGTGTGTGTGTGTGTGTGAAGCCTTTGATTTAATTAGTCTTTTATGTTTTTATTTGATCTTTCTATATGGCTATCCTATCCATCCGATAATTCACAAACCATATCCATGCAGCTTGGAACTTGAATCAAGCGAGTACATGTCCCCCTTTTTTGTGAAAAACAAAAGGAAAGAAAATTCTTCAAGGATTTGGAAAATAGTATATTCCCAAAACATCTTTTCTCCAGTACATACATAACTTTCATGTGTTTAGACATACGTTTGGCTCATTATTGATGCTGAAATCATTTTCCAAGAAGAAAGTTGGGGAACAAATTAGCCAAAACTAAATTAAATGTATGTGTAGTTTTTTTTTTCAATGCTGTTTGATGATTAAACAGTGTTCAGTTATGTTATCAACACTTGCAACTAAGAGATAAACAACATAAACAGTTGGGAAAATCATTTTTGAGATTATCTTACATAAAAAAAAGTTATCCTGACTTCTTTCAACTTAAGATGCATGTTTTTCAGCAATCAAATTGTTTTTCGGCAAATAAGTACTTCTTGTGACCCCAAAATAAAATAGGTATATGATTGTAATCATTATTTTAATTGTTAGATCCTGTTACAACATATGGAAAACATTTAAGAAATAAAATTATAATTACAAGAAGTCTAAATATATGAAGAAATAATGATAAAAAAGGTTGCAACTAATTTTAGAAAATTGTGTTGTTTATATAAGTTATGAATATTTTGTTTCTTTTAGATTTTATATTATATATATTGGCATTGATTGATAGTTGCAATTATGTATGTTTTTATGCATGCTATGGGCTAAAGAGAGAGAAAACTAGTTTAGCATGAATTAGTGTCTTTGAAATATGTGTGGGTCGCTCAATACTTGAAACGGACTTAGATATGGCAATCAATGGTCGATCTAATTAGTAAAGATTTAACTCGGGTTAAATATAGCAAGAGGGACTAGTCACTCATAACGTAGTGAACTAATATACGGATATTTAATTCATTAAGAGTGGTGCACTGTTGACCTTTAGGATTTCATGGTATTTCATTGTATTTTCCTTAATTTTTTGTTTACTCTTTGAATTATTTGTGCATATTTTAGAGACTCAAAAGAGGAAAATTTTCATTTGGTTTTTGGTTGCTCATTATTGCACAAGCATGCATATTTTGATCATATTTTAATGTCATTCCTATGTAGGAACATTTTGATACAATAGTCAAGTGATTATAGCCACTTTTCTATACTTGAAAGACTTGTTAAGGATGAGAGCATCATATGAAAATCAATTCAGCAAGAGGAAATAAAATTGAAACATAGTTCATGAGCTCCTAAACCATGATTGGAGCGCCTAGGCCCTAACCATATGGGGAAAATAGAGGTTTCAAGATAGAGAATAGTGGCACCTAGGTGATATGAAGAGCATCTAGGCCATGATGGTTGGAATTGAGAAACAAAGAAGAAGAACGCCTATGCACTCGAAGAAGGGCCTAGACCATCCAACGCTGACAACAAAATGCACAGCTGAACTAACCCCAAAATTTTAGGGTTTAGAGCATATATACTCCTCCGTTTCATATTGGCCATCATTTTGGATATTTGGGAGTTTCTTGGTGTACTAGGGCAAGGATTTTGGTGGAGATTGAAGTTGGGTTTAAAGTTTGAAAGAGATGTTGGTTTCATATCTTGGTTATTCTTCTCCATTCTCTTTTCCTTTCCTCTTGTTCTATATTTGTGCTGGTATATGTATATTTTCCTATGGGTTTCTTGAACATGAGTGGCTAAACAATTTGCTCTAGGATTATTTTGAAACCTTGTATGGATTAACTCTTAAATTATTCTCTCATTTCATGATTAATTATATGTGTTTATTTTACTCTTTACTTAGTGCTTCAAAATGATTGATCACCATTTAAATGTTTTATTCATTTGGTTAATGCTTGACAATGCTAGATTGAGTGTAGAACTTGGGTAAAGTTGTGTAAGAACATGAAGTTTGCATGATGAATGGATGATTTTGTTGGTAAGATAGAGATTTGCTGACCTTGCATAGTCAAATTAGGATTGGAGTTTGAAAATTGGGTTTTATTAATTGTAACAAGAGATTGAGCAATTAATGGAATTAAACACTTGTTCGTGACTTAAGAGAGCTTTTACAAATACTCTTTGAATCCTAGACTAGCATATTTATTCATTAAGATTATATATGAGAAGATGTTGATATGAATACTATGAAATATAGGGGGATGAATGACCTAAATGTCATTTTACCTTGAAGTTCATGAATAACTTTTTTTTAATTTTTTTCATTTCTAAAATATAGTTTCTCTCCACTCAAAATATTTGGCTACTCAAATTCGGTGATAGTGTCATAATCATTGTTTGATTAGGTTTTGGAACCAAATCCTCGTGAAAACGATACTCTACTTATCACTTTATTACTTGAATGAACCGTGTACTTGCAGTGTGAATATGCTCAGATTTAATGCTTTAAATAAGACTGTTTTTTGTTGAAGAATATACGCGCTCAACAAAAATCTTGCTACTAATACGAGGATATTTCTAGAAAACAATTGTAAGAATATGTCAATAGTCATTCTTTAAGTTTTATAGTCTTTGGAGACTCAACTCATTTACACATTTTATCATAAAAATTAAAAAATATTGGATTTTTCTTTTATCCAGCAGTACTTGTAGAATCAGGAAATTAAAAGTCGTTTCAGTTTTACAGATTATACATGTTTGGATATACTGCAATATACATGGCTGATGAGGTATAGATGCTTGTGTAAATGGGAAAAGGATACATAGGGCACATCAAACTAATAGGCCTTATAACTTTGCAAATTTCTCATTATATAGACCTTGTTATACATAAATCAAGTCGGTTCCAGAATATTTGTCAAAGGTCTTAAATTTGTAAGGACATGTGCATAGTACTCCTCTTATTCTATTTATGAGGTAAAGAGGGAATATTTTATTCGGTCATATTTATAATTCATCTCATTAAATTTTTTATATGAATGTACAGTTTTACATTTTATTTATTATGTGTTGACTTTACTTTTACGTGTTATAGTGGATATTTAAATAGGAATAAAGTTGAAAAGTTATTAGATTTTAAGTAGAGATAATACGATTTAAGGTTTTTCTTTGTCAACGTAAAACATATTAAAAATAACTTAATATGATTAGATGACAAACTTAGTAATATAATAAAGCAAGAGAACGGAGCATATGCCAAGGACAAGTTGATTTGCCATGAACAAAACTAATTAGGTAGGAATGAGGCTTTAGGCTCATTATACATGAATAAATGTTTGCTTCTTCTGTCAACTAATTAATTTCATACGCACACTTTCCAATGGTAGCTAAATCAAGCTCTACATGTTAATAGTCTTAGAGTTTGTTTGCCATCACTTCATAAAATTTAGGTTTAGTTTTAAAATCTCGGTTTTGACCCAAAATCTAGGTTTTCTCCAATTACAAAATTTCTTCTGAAAAACTAATTTGGTTACAAAATCTCGGTTTGAAACCTATGTTTTCTCTTTCCTACTTTTCCCCTTTCCTACTTTTTTCCTTCTTTCTCTTTCCTCTTTCCTATTTTTTCCTTCTTTCTCTTTCCCCTTTCCTACTTTTTTCCTTATTTATCTTTCCCCTTTGCTACTTTTTCTTTCTTCTCTTTCGTCTATCCTAACTACTTTTTGCCTCGGAATCCGTAAAAGTTAATAATTTCCCAAACATAAATAACTTTTCAAAACCTATGTTTTATCTCAGAATCTGTAAAAACTATTATGAAAATGAAATCCAAACAAGCCTTTATTAGAATAATTTTGACTCAAACAAAATCTCATCAAAATAATACTAAACAATATTATATCACTGGTACAAAAATAGGTTATTTATATCATCTCTTTTAAATTGCTTCTAGATGATAAAATCTAAAAAGTATAATAATCAATGTCGTTTTTATAAATTTAAGTATATCTTTTAAACTGTATGTTCATAGTGCGGTCTAAAAAATATTTATTAGGTGGCACTTTAAAAAGTGTTTGACCTTCTAAACCACTTTTATCTATACCGCATCTATATGCGGTTTAAAAAGTGATTTTTAAGCTGTCTAAGAAATCTTTTTTACACTAATGTATGTGAAATGAATCTTGAATATGATTCACTTAAATTTTTGTTATAAGAAAAAAAAACGCTGCCGATCATTTATACACAAGGTCAAAGCTGGCTAACTCAAAAAGCTAGCTCCAAAAGGAGTTGCCTCAGTATTCAGTTTTAATAAAATGACCAACTTTTATTTAAAAAAAAACTTTGACTTTAACACTATACGCAAACATCTTTTTTTTTTTTTTCACATTTGTATGTATACCTTTAATTTTCAATCTTCTTAATTATTTACTGGGTTGATGTTGATAGTTGAATAATTGTCAACGTTGCTAATACAAAGCTTCTCATCCGGCTGGCAGCACAGCCCAAATTTCAAACCATTACAAGCTAACCAACCATTATCGTTCTTAATTTAATCAATATGGTATAGTATTATATATATATATATATATATTGCTCTTCGTTGTCTTCTAGTTATTAATTAATCGGCATTTCAATTTTGATTTGCGCAAGTCCTTGAGACTATATATCACGAAAGCACTTAATTAAGTATATTTTTTAGCTAATTAGAACTAGAAATGAGGTTAATTGTTACGTGTTCCATCCACATAAACACATATTGTTTAGCTAATGTGAAAACTTTTAGAAATGAGGTTAATGGTATAGAAGACTTTTTGCTGGATGTGAAAAGCCCCTTTTTCTTGTTTTCAAAAACAAATTTTTATTTTTAAAAAATAAAAATCATTTTATGGTTAATTTTTAATTAAGTATTTTGTGAAATAAAAAGGGTTAAGATGAAAATTTATTTCGGAAGTTTTTGTTTAGTAGCGATGTTTCCTCTAAAGTTTGAAAATGAAACAACATTAATTTTACCGTTAAAAGAATTGGCGTCCAACTTAACATTTTCAATTATGAGAGGTGATATTGTTTCATTTTGAAACTTCCATTATGATATTACTCTTAAGATAAAACTTCTTGAATAAATTTTGCACCTTTATCCAATTAAAAATCAAATGTTTTATTTAAAAAAACTCAACCGTTTTGACATGTTTTCTATTTTTTTATTATGTTTTGTTATTTTTTTGTTCTTAATTCCGAAAACTTGTTTTAAAAAGCCATCTTCTAAAGCCATTATAAAAATACAAAAAAAAACAAAAACAGAATCAAATAAGACTTAAATCTTCTGAATTAATTAACCACAAATTGACTTGTTTGTAATGATGAACATACATACTTATACTTGTGTGTCATGCACAATAAATGAGACCTACTTTTTTGTGCTTCTCTTTTTGTGGCTCTTACATTAACTTTACCTTAATGATTGGTTTTCAATTCGTGTTTGGATTATGCCTGAATTGAATCATCTGTTTGATTGACCTTAAATTGAATTTCACAAAAAAAAAATCAAATTTAGTATAAGATTCACTATCTGTATATATCCTTTCGTATTTTGTTTATCTCCGTATGAAATCTAACTAGGCATGCATGTTTGAAATTTTGCTATCGTTATTATTGATTATTTTTGTAGGTCATGAAAATAAAAAAACTAAAAACGCAGCTGCAAAGAAATTAAACTCAATGGCATGGAGGCAGTGCAGGAAGTTTGAGGTGTCTGAAGAATTCAAAAAAATGAAAGGACAATCCCATTCACATTCGAAATATCAGCCTTCACTGTTCACATCACTTGATAGCTATAGTGATTGTTTGGGAATCACTTCCCCCCAATGGATACGTAAACCAAGACAAAAAGCATCTCAAAATCTATAAAGAACATCTTTCAGTCCATAAAAAACATATCAAAATTCGTAAAATATCTCAAAATCTGTAAACTCCTTTCTTCCAACGGAATTCCCAAACACATATTGAGTCATATATATATCTCGGTCAACAAAGATAGAATTTTTTTAATAAGTAGATATATCTTCGTACTAAAGATAATAACTTTAAAGTAGCCTATTCCGTTAGATCGTATCTTTATTGTTAGAAACATGAAATTAATTTAACCATGTACTACATTTTTTTTTGGTATGCACCAAGGGTATCCACCATGGCGGGTTCGGTGACTAATCCCTTCAGGTATTGCAGAGGCCCAAGACGGGGGCAACCCTTCCAGGCACACTTGCTCCATTCCCATCCTCCAGCGGGATCGAACCGGGAGAGATGGTTAAGGGACACAAACCCTCATCCATCTGTGCCAGTGTGCCCTGGTACCATGTACCAATGGGCGCTTGGTAGAGTTGGTAGGAGCTACCAACATTCCTCAGGACGAGGGTTCGAACCCTAGGGAATGACAGCTTCGATAATTAATACAACCTCAAAGAGGTTATCCATCGGTACCTCGCCACCACCGTAAGGTCTCCTCGCGGGGGGTCCGGATTATCTGGGTCGGGCAATAAACCCAGAATACCTTAGGATACCGGATGGTTTATACAAAAAAAATCATGTACTACATTTTATTTCAAGAGAAGAGTGTCACGATTCGAATACGTGGGCACCTTCAAGCCCTGAGGTTTAGTAAAATTGTTGAGCCCACTTGAGGGTTCGGGCCTGATAAGTGTGGACTCTGAGCTTTTCTTTTGGGATCTAAGCCCAGTAATCATTTCCCATTTTTTTTTCTTGGCCTTGTTATCCTATGAAAATATTTCATGAAGAAAAGCGCATTATTGATTGATATGAGATTGGTTATAAAAATATTATTTACATTTGATAAATAAATAGGACCATTTGTGATTAAAAAAGGACTGACCTCTCAAATTTGGTCAGGACAGCTTAAAAAAAAAAAGCAAAGAAAGTGAACCTCACGCATGTTCTTAGAGCATATCCCCACTCCCCAGCTACAATGGGGACAAGAACTTTGAAGCACAGGGCACCATTCAACTCCTCGAAACAGCTTATAATCATCCAAATACACCAAAGGATAGCTTGTTCAGGTTTACAGTAAAAACAAACTTTAGGGCTTGTTTGGAAATCAGGTTTGAAACCTAGGTTTTATAGATTCCGAGGTAAAACCTAGGTTTTGAAAAGTGATTTATATTTGGGAAGTTATAGCTTTTATGGATTCCGAGGCAAAAAAGTAAGAAATAGTGGGTAAGAAAGAGGAAAGTAAGAAAGAGAAAGAGAGAAAAAGTAAGAAAGAGAAAAGAGAGAAAAAGTAGTAAAAATAGAGTATGAAAGAGAAAACCTAGATTTTGAAACCTAGATTTTCAAATTGGGCTTCCAAACAAATCATTATTCTCTTGGATGGAATTGGCTACTATACACGTATCACACATTTCTATTACCACAAAGAAAAAAAATTAACTTTCAGCGATAACTTTTATGAAAAGTCACCATATCAATCACTGCTAAAAGTATTGACGGTGATAAATAAAGATTTTCAATAGCGACAAAAAGTCGTCGTTGAATATCACTTTCGGAGGCAACAAAAAAGTCACCGCTACAGCGGCAATACTTTTACAATTATGGCAAAGTGGTGGCAAAGTGGTGGAGAAGTACTTATGAGCTTATTCACACAAGTTGAGACAAATATGTGGAGAAGATTGTCTCGTTTTGCAGAAAAACACTGTTGAACGTGCTTATGGCTACAAGTCAAGCGTTGCCAAACAAGCACATTATAATAATAAGTATTCTAATGAATGCCACATCAGCGTTAGTCGGTTGGCGCCATGTCACATGCGACTGCCACATTACCACCACTTCCCACACACCACGTACCATCACATACATGCCATGTCACATACACCACATATCACCACCTCGCCCTGCTGTGTGTCATTGGATGATAAATATGCAATTTTGCCTTTTCCAAGAATTGAACCTCAAACCACTTGGATATGCGTGAGCCTTTTTCGGTTGAACTGATTGAGTTTACAAATTTTAAACGCATATTTATATATAATATTCTGCTATATAATAAATTATAGACATTTTTATATATACATTTATATATATCTTACATATCTATATTTACAATATATAATATTATTAGAAACAAAAATAAATTGAATTATATGTGTTTATTATTTTTTTTATATTTGCATTTTATTTTATATATAGTATATTATTGATTGAATAGTAACTTTTATATATTTATATCATTATTAATTTCATAATTTTTATTATTTAAAAAAATATCATTTTTAATAAAAAATTATAAGTAAAATAAATATTAAAGTTCTTGCCTTTATCAGTGACACAAAAAAGTCACCGTCGAAAGTCGTCGCTAAAAATATATTGTATTCTATTAACAATCAATCTATTGAATAAATTGCTAACTGAAAGCTTCTGCTTAATAACTTTATTAATTAGAGTTTGGTTACTTCAAAATAATAGTAGTTTAAAAAAGCACTTTCATTTCTTATGTCTCCTCTTCATCCATAAAAGGAAACGATGTATTGCTACTCGTATAAACACGAAACCCTTAATTGGGTTCCAAATATTTCTTTCGCAGCCAAACACCTTAACAATAATGACTGTAGTGCAGCAAGGTCGGGTGAGTGATGATCTAATTATTAATGGTGCTTGGAATCTTGATCCCATCCGTGACCTAGTGCCACAAAGTGTGTTAACTGCTGTACTGGGAATTACCATTCCTTCAAATGGCATGAAAGACAGAATAACATGGCAGGCATCATCAAATGGTGAATATACTGTGCAACTCGGGTGTAAATATGGAAAGGGCCCCAGTATTAACCTCTCGCATGTAGCTAGCACTTCATGCAGTTTCTCCCAGGATGATTGGAAGGGTGTTTAGACCATCAAAACCATTCCTCGACTTCAACATTTCATGTGGCTGGTATTGAACAAAGCATTGGCCACGAATGAAGCGTTACTCAAAAGGAAAAGAGTGCCTTATCCGTACGTACTGCCCATTATGTGAGACAGAGATTGAAACAATTGAACATCTATTCTTTTTGTGACCCTGGACAAGATGCATTTGGTTTGGAAGTTAGCTCGGTGTTTATGTAGATGCAAGTCGTGTAACGAATTTTGTCTCATGGTGGAAAGATATCACAACTACACTCAGTCAGATTTATCAGCTAGTGATATATCATCTGTCTGCTCGATTTTATGGCTAATTTTGAAGCACAGGAATGACAAGATCTTCAATCAAATTATTGATCCTAACTCGAGGAACGTCATTGAAGCTGCTATGAAATCCAATATGGAGTTATGGGCTACATGTGATGAGCATACGCAGTCACCATCTATGGAAGCAACTAAGCCTACCACGGTTTGGAGTCCGCCTCCATCCAGGTGCCTTGAAATTAATTGTGATGGATCTTTTAAGGTAAACCCAAACCAAGCTTCGCTAGGGATCATTTGCAGGGATCATGCCTCATTCCAATGGGGCTTCATAGACAACATCAAATCCCTTTCTGCTTTTATGACAGAAGAGTTGGTGCTAAAACGGGCTCTCCTGTTAGCTTTGGACTTGGAATATGATAAAATTATTTTGAGACTGACTCTCAAATCCTGCAAAAATGTTTAGAATCTCAGAAGCCGAACCTCTATGACTGGAAAAGCAGAAGTATAGTGCATGACATCATTGAACTCCTTGCATCTAAGGTTGGGTTCTCCTTGTCTTTTGCCCCTCGAACATGTAATGCTGCGGCGGATCTTCTTGCAGCAGAGACGTATGAGGGATTGTTCCCTTTAGGGTGGGTTCTTGAACCGCCACTCTCTAATTGATATCCATTCTGATCTCAAATGGCCAAGGGATTCATGGATCGTCTGCCAATATGTCCTCGCTTACAGCTAGACGAGGTGTTGGCTAATTAGCTTTTCTTTGGATGATTGTAGTCTTGGTTGTTTATTATTTGTTTTGTGTAGTTCCTTCTACTTCTGTCACCTGCAGCTTCTTGCTTCTTTTTTTTTTTTGGTATAAACCATCTGGTATCCTGTGATATTCTAGGTTAATTGTCCGCAACAGACTAATCTGGACCCTCATGAGGAGACCTTACGGTGATAGCGAGGTACCGATGGGACAACCTCTTTGAGGTTACGTTAATTATCGCGGCTGTCACATTAATTATTGCGTTAATCTGTCACCTGCAGCTTGCTTCTTTAATGTAATGTTTTCACTACTAATGAAAGTTCCAGTTGATCCCCAAAAAAATGAAACCCGAGGCCCAATACGCTCTCGATTTCTCTATCCTCTCGTCAAAAACCACGAAAAAAACGGTGAGGCCCAAAACAATTCAGAATCAGAGCCTATCATTCATTGGATTAATTTTTTGCCTTTTTATTTTTTCCTGGGCGGGGGAATGTATTATTTTTTGTCTTTTTTTGACCTTGGGGGAAAATCTTATTTACGAATTAAGATAAATCATGCTCTTTAGAGGCGTTTCCAATTTTACTCCATATTGTGAGCGCATTGTGTTCACGAGGCAACCATTGGGTATCATTAAAATAATTAGAAAGCAATCTTGAACATTAGGTCGGGGGTATTTCAAGGAAAAATTTAATTTATAACATGGTCATATAAAGAGGGAGTATCATCTACATTTTGTTTGCCCGTATGAAAACATGGTAGAGAAGTACTTTTACGCAAGCCAAGGTAAATATATGGAGAAGATTATCTCGTTTTATGAAAAAACACTGTTGAACGTGCTTTTGAAGAGTAAATAAGCTTTTTCAAACGGTCACATTAATTTAGTCTCATCCATTCAATTTGTATCTAAACATAATTATTTTTTCCCTTGTATAGCTATTAAATGGTTAAAATAAAGCTTGTTCCTTTTTTTTGTTGAAGATTGTCAATATTGAACTGAATTAATGGATTGGATAAATTAAAACAGTCTCTTAATTGTTGGACCAAGCAATTAAACTGTCCTTATCTAATATATGAAATTGGAGGGAATGTTTTATTTTAATATTTTAAAATTATTTTTCATTGTAATACATAGAAAAATATAAAATAAAGATAATTGTCTAATTGTCACCCTATAAAAAATAAAATGACTGCCAAAACTCCAAATGAAGACTGTCCAAATCATTACATCACCTAGATCGGCATAATGAGTACTTAAAAATGTATTCATGGCCGATAAGAAAGAGTAGGAAATATTTTAAAAAGAAAAGGAAAAAATAATCATTAGGAGTGCCTCTAATTTCTTAGAAACTGATCAATTAGCCTCTTGAAAGCAAGAATTAACAAACGTTTTAAATTTGAATACTAGAGAAGAAAGTCGACTGAGAAAAAACGTGTTAATAATAAAGTTATTATTAGTGGCACTAGGTGATGAGAAGTTTCAAAGAAATACGAAAAGAGAACCTTCGTCGGCTTTAAATTGATTTTGAAAATTGATCTCAACTGGTCATCACTTATAATCAGTACGATCAATGAGTGTGGGCGTGACGTTGCATGGAAAATGAGATAGTAACATTTTAGAGGTTTTTGCCACCTCCATGTGTAGTCATGTGTCTATGACTAAATGGACACATGGGGATTTTGATATGTATTAGACTTATTTGTTGGAGTGTTTGAAAAAACTAAACACACGTTTAACAGTGTTTTTTCGTAAAACGAGATAATCTCATTCACATATTTACCTAAACTTGTGTAAAAGTACTTCTATACCGTGTTCCCAAATAGACACACTATTTTTTTCAGGAAAGGAAAAAATTTTGTTCGTAAAAGAGGCAAGTTTAACTGTGCAAGGAGGAGAATATAAATTTTAATATCAGGAAATGTATTTGTTGAAAGCGTTTAACCTTAATATTCCCAACTTGATAAAGGTTAATCTCAAATTCAAATTGATTTAAAGATACTATGAGTTTACACGGAAAAAAAAAGGCGTCGTACTTTTCCCATGAAAAAAAAAAAAAGGTTCCATTGTTCCTTACCTCCAAGTTAACTTGATAATATGTTGTTAGACTAGTGAGAGTTTAATCTGGCCAGCGTTTTACATGCTATCTCATGTACTGGCTATAAAAGCTAAATAATCTCATGTACTGGCTATACAAGCTAAATAATTGGTTCGTTTTGATACTAAATATAAAGATTTTAATATATTTACCTTATAAATTTATAATTTTTTCAGTAAAGTACATGTATTAATTAAATACACATGATTAAAAGAAACCAACTTATAAATAGCTAATTTAACTTATATTAATTATTCAACTTTTATATTAAAGATGTGTATGTGCCTACCAAGTTGCTTGGAAATTTTGGTACCACTGATCTAATCTACCTACTACTCCTATTACGTTGTACAAAATACATGAGGAAAAAAATATGGTCAAACTATTGAATATGTACGTAAATTTTGACAGTCGAATTTAATGCCCCTGAGGTCTGCATGTGCTTGGATTATTTTGTCACACCGGCCGAAAGAATTATATATATAGATGTGTGTATATGTATATATATGTGAATATATATGTATGAGATTAGGGTTTAGGAATAATAATACTGTTCATAGTTGTATGTACATTCACAAAAATGACGTACCCAACTTACTAATTTGATTTTGTACGTATAACTTCCACCTTTTTATTCTTCAGACTCATCGTTGTTTTCTTTCATCTCTCTCTCTCTCTCTCTCTACACACACACACAACATCAAAGTTCACTTTTGTAGATATTAAGGACGCTTAATAATTGTTTGCCTTGACAATAAAAGCATCTAGCCAGCCTCCATATATGAGAAGACGAAGCAAGTGTTTTCACGTTATCGTCCTTTTAGTCCTTACAGAATATAATTGAATTAGTAATTACTAATGCGTACTTGATTGATAAAACATCTACCAAGCCTTTTAGAGACATTTACCAAACTCTGTTCAATTATTTGGCTTACGATTCCTCTCTGGTCAACCTAAAGGACAATACACACCTGCAGGAATGGAAAAAAATGAGTGTTCTTGCAGCTTAAGTACTGCTACTGCATGCTGCGCATGATCGAGATGAAGAAAAGTTGAATGAAATCATCATTCACTTTCTTCGCGGACTTCAAAAAAGAAAAAAGGGAAGAACCAAAACGAATCCCAGTTTGATTTACCCCAATAATGCATGATTATTACGTATTTGTTTATAGTATTATATATTTATATATGAGATTCTGTAAGTAATCTTTTGGGATCATTCAATTCATCAACTTGATGCAGCTGGTTTGATCCCCTTTATCTTGATGCACGATGAAACATATATGTGTGTATATATATTGATGATCACTTATTTTATTTGCGTAAGATCCAAGGATTGATGGTTATGCATATTTTATATGTTTGACAAGCTTAATGAAACGCAATATGATGATGGCGATTCGAACTCCCATCATTATTATTTTTTTTTTAATTCCCCCAACCGTAGTTCAATTCTTTTTTATTTTTTCCAAAAGGTACTAATGGCTCACTTGACAGATAATTTAAAGGATGGCAAAATTAAAAAAGCCACAAATAATAATCATTACTTGAAAAACAAGTGATTTAGCAATTGAGTAACTCGCTAAATCGAATCATCATATGCCTCGTTTAGATGAATTGAGTCTCAATGACTCACCTTGATCGGTTCATACCTATAGAAAGAGTGGGGTGGGAAACAAATTAATGATACAGTATTTATATAGATGGATTTAAACTCAGTCTTACAGGGAAATAAAAGGGTGGGAGACTAATTAATGATAAGTGGATTTGTCATAACATTATTTCTCTTTAAAGTTGTCTTGTTCTAGCCATTGCATTGCTTGTTTGGAACAATATTTCTAAAAGTTTAACGCACGTTTAACAGTGTTTTCCCGTAAAATGGAATAATCTCCTCAACATATTTACCTCTGTTAGCGTAAAATTAAAGTACTTCTCTACTGCGTTCTTAAACGGGTACAATCAAGAGTTATGAGCCAACCCCTCTACCACATCTCTCGTTAATATTAATATGCTTATGATGAAGTTGCAATGGCCCTCTAATTTAATTTTTTAGAGGGGAATAAAGATTACTCGCTAAATTCCTTCGTTAAATTGTTTTTTCTAGCTAGTAATGAATTGATGCAATTATAACAGTTATGTTTATAAGAGACTTTGTCATGATAGGTCTTGTGATTGTGTTTAAAAGATGCTTTAGGAAACCAGGATCCATTATTGCAGTTAGGGGTCTAACACAAGGGATCATGTGGCCTTGGGGTTATTAAAAATGTTTAAAAAATGTATTAAGTTATAAATTTTTAAATGGATTTCTTATTTTATTGTTATAGCTTTTTATTTTTATATTTAAAAATTAGGTATTTTTAGCAAAAAAATCTTAAAAAGTTGTATTGACATTATTTTAATCAAACTCATGAGTAGTAGAGATTTGAAATATTTTTTATTAATCAGATAATTAAAGCGATCTCCGATTACACCCATCAAAATGTGCAGATTTGATTTTCCTAATAAAAAAGGGATGATTTGGTTGCATTGTGAGCTAGTATTTAATTCGGTTGTATGTGCCTAGCTATAGTTAATTTTTGGAGGAGGAGTACTAGTAAGCAATGATTCTAAGTAATAAATAATAATTAGGATTCAAGGCGACATTAAACTTATAGACCGGACGAAGCCAATTATATCGTGGGTGGATAGGGCTGCTTGCAATCAAATTAAATTAATTCAGACAAGGGGGAAGGCCAACTTAGTAAATACAATAGCTTCATTGATAAATTCTAAGGAATGAATGGTTTTTATTATATTCAAGTATGTTATTAATTACATTTTTTGAAATTGTCTCTATTTTTTTTATCATAACTCATGCACCTTTTATATTATATATAGTCTATATATAAGGCTTGAATTTAAATTTAACAACTTTGAATGTTTAAAGAGGAGTGTTTGATGTCAATTAGGCTATAATAAGATTGTTTGTTGGAGCGTTTGGAAAGGTTAAACACACGTTCAACAGTATTTTTTCACAAAATGAAATAGTCTTCTTTACATATTTACTTCGACTTATATAAAAGTATTTTTCTACCACATTCCCAAATAGGTACAATGTTTCAACTAAGATTTTCGCTATTTAAATTTTTTATGTAATTTTTCCTTTTCATTTTTCGAGATGTAATTCATGAATTTAAATATAGAAAATAAATGAAAATTACTTGTTTAAAAATTTTATTGGTAAGGATATGAATTTGAGAGTCAATAATTAAAGAGTACAGGTACTTTTTTTATATAAAAAAAAATATAGGAGGTCTTTAAAATGAGCCTTTTCTTTGATATTTCCCATTTAAATATGAGTGAACTTAAATGTTATTTTATTTTAAAATAAATTTAATAACTTAATCATAAGTTTTCATAATTTAGATGAGGTGATCTAAAATGTCTTATACTCCATTTCATTCATAAGTCACTTTAACTAATTTGTTAGAAATAAGATGAAGTGATACTTAACTAGTTAAAAATGATTTTTTTAATTTTTACCCCTATTAATTTTTTTTCTGCCAGATTACCCATATTAAATGAATATTTGAATGAGAGAGAAATATAATAGGTCACATTTAAGCATTTATTGTATGGACAAATTGGCAAATAGTTATCAATTATTATCAAAAATGGCTTATATTATGAATCAAAATATTCTTTTAAAAGTTACCTATATTATTATTGAGAACAGATCATATCATAGCAGAGCATATAATAATGAATGAAACATGACGAGAGAGGGTGGTCCCTAAAGTAGTAGAGAGATACTAAAATTTTGAGTGCATAGGGTTATGGAGTGAGAGTGAATTATTGGTAGGGAGGGAGAGAGAGAGAGGCCGGCATGCTCATTTGACCCTTGTAGTGTCCATCACCCAGTTGCAAAGTTGATGGATAGCTGCCCTCATTATCCCACTGCTGCTACTTATTCAATAAATGAGAAGAGTTAGGACTGACCCCCCCAATGGCCTCCCTCCCACAGGGATAGGGCCATACCTTTCAATTTTGTGCAGGTGTTCTCTGTTCCCTACCATGTGCTCCTTCATGTGATTCCCACATGTCACCCATACCCACGTCATCTTCCTCTCTCTCTTTGCATATCACTCCCATTGGAGGGTATTATTTAGCTGCTATAATTAGAAATCACCTCATTAAATTTTTTATATGAACGTATAATTTTACTATTTATTCATTATTTGTTTACTTCACTTTCATGCGTTACACTGGATACAATACAAGATTTACGATGAATTAGTAAATTGATGATTTGATAAGCTATTTGTCTCTAAATTCTTAACTATAAAAGGTTTAATAGAAGTTGCTCAAACTTTTACAACCTAACGGATGAGTTAAAACCCAGAGGAACTTGTCTCTAGCTCTTTAACTAGAAAAGGTTTTTACAAGAGTTGATAATTGTCATTTGACCCAAAGATGCAAAGCCACAAGTTAATACCTGTTGAGGAAAAACTTCTCATTCACTTTAAAATAATTGAATACAACTTGCTGCTTAAATAAAGAAACTTACTATAGCTCCAATATAACTCAAAATATTAAAAAAAGATATACTAACATGATGACATCCAGTTAAATTAAATCAAAGATATTGATATTAAATAATACCCTGAGATTCCTAATTGGCACTCATATTTACAAAATATCCTAAAAGATAAATTAATAACATATTCTAAATATCCTTAATATGATTTAAAGTATATAAAAGATATACCAAACCTTTCTAATAATCAACTAAATACAAAAGAACCTTTTTTGAATAATAAAATAAATAGAAATAAAAAAAGAATTAATTGTCCTCTTCTACACATGCCTCTTGATAGTTTAAATGTTAAGTAAGATATCTCATCGAATTGATGTAATTGCCTTCTAAAATCCTATCAAAATATTAAATAAGAATGAAATTGAAAAATTATTAAATTTTAAAGTAGATTTAACATACTTTAAAGCTTTTTTGTGTGAAAAATGAAAAATAACTTATACTCTATAGATAGTAACCAATAGGTGTGTCTGTTTGGGACGCGGTAAATAAGTACTTTTACGCAAGTCGAGGTAAATATGTGAAGGAGATTATCTCGTTTTACAAAAAATACTGTTGAACGTGCTTTTTGGGAGTAAATAAACTTTTTCAAACGAGTACAGTATGTACCCTCTTTTTTTCAAAGTCTGCCGCGTTCTCTCTAATAATATCTGCACAATCTATGATTAATTTTGAAACTCGTTAACGTTATGCTGAGAGCTAACTTAAATGGGATAAACATTAAAAAAAAATACACAGTAAACATATGCAGGCGCTATGGGGAGGTTGGCTAAAGAGGCATTTTCAACTACAAGCTTATTATTACATTATTTAATCCTATGTTGTCAAGCGGACAGTGCTTGGGTAATTGGTGTCTAATTGTTCACCTCATGTCTAATCTTATGTTAACATCTCTACTAATCAACATATTTCGTGTCTCCCACACATAGCTCTATCTCTTTACTTTTAATTCCTTGTTCTTTGCGCTCTACTACACTTGTGTCATTTTCCTTGTCCCTCTACCAAAAATCATTTACTAATACTCTCTCATTTTAGTTTTAAGTCATTTACAACCCATTCATACATACAAATAAAAATCATTAAATTTATTATAAAATTTAAGCAATTTCTAATATTATCCTTCAATATCATATTAATTTATTATTACCCTCATTGAATATGAGCATATACATAAAAACACTTTAAAACCATCAAATATCTTATAAAAGCGATTAAAGAACTAGATGGAGCATATTATTCTCTGTTTTAATATGTGCTACCAATATTATAACCGCTCTGAATAATTTCAATTAGTGAGCTAATAATACCATGAAATGGATAAAATAAACATAAAAATATGGAAGAGAATAGAACTAAAAAAAAATAAATAGTGTATAATTTTGGTATTGATTTTATGGTTATTATTTTTTGAAGATATTGCATTTTCGAATCTTCAAAGGCATAGTGCGATAGATATAGTTCATGTTCCACTGCCGCCCAAAATCCCTGACGCGTCCCAGCAAATCCTAACAGAAAACCGCGTTGACATGTTTCTGTTCTGGAGAAAATAGTGAAACGTATGATTGTTTTTTATGACCAGAGGGATAATAATGCAATGCACAGAATTATAGATCAATAATTATTATAAATAATTTTTCCTTCATTAATTAATATATTCCCCTTGGCCCCCTTATTAGCTTCCTTATTATATTCAGTCCTATCAAAAACGAACCTCATGATATGTTAGTTAGTAGTGGCCAAAGTATTTACATTTTTTCCCAAGTGAAGGCGAATGTGTAGCATGAAACCAAACACTTTAGCTTCTAGGCACATGCATAAAGTTGACAACAAAGTGGAGCTCGACCAAAATTCTCAAGTCCTAATACATATCATAACCCTTAATCTTAATTTATATATTAATCCCTTCTTTGACACTTTCAAAGCTTCCTCTCACATGGAAGGGTCATGGGTCGTTTGCACAAGTAATATGGAATCAGCCCTCAATTACTCTTTTTTTAAACGATAAGACTTTTAATTATATATGATTATTAGAGTTTAGGTATTTCGGGAAACTAGCTAGTTTTAGAGTCAATCACCAACACACTAGACGAGAGTTTATATTAGGCAAGAAAAATATACGCTTTTTTTGAAGCGAATTTTTTTTGTCTTATCTCTTTTGCATGGATTACGTACCGTATTGCTATTTTCATTCTCCGAACTTTGTTTCTTTTAATTACTGTACTATGGATATTCTCGAATTTGTTTTGAATCCTGGACGTGTATGTGTTGTGTGTGTGTTGTGTCATGTACACTCAGATAATTGGAAGCAATTAATTCGAGACGACTTGACATATCATCATTAAAAGGAAAGGAAAATATCAAATGTTGAATATTCAGTATATTGTGTGTTCGTTTCTTAATTGCCAACTTGTGCTCTTTACATGTGTTCAATGATTTTGAAAGCAACCACTATGCCTATATATATATATAGGTAGAAGATTTCTCTTTCTTCTTCTCTGTCACCAGGCCGACGAGACAGTATATATCAGATTGGTATGTGAACACACACACACACATGAGAAGTCAATCATTTCCATGTCTCATGGTAGCTTTATATATAGTAATCCATTTAAAAATTCAACCTCATCATCAATAATTCTCACCTAGTTGATTAATGATGACCTTTGAGCAACTTCAAATCTCTAGGTTAATGAACAATAATGCTGCATTTGCGTATAGTCCTTCTTAATCACGGGGGGGTGGGAATCTATAATCTATATAGATCGTGTGTCATGCATCAAATATGGATCTGCTTCCCAGAAAACTTGACAAAATCTATTACAATTTATTCTCTGTCCTAATTTTAATAGTAGCTTCTCTCTATATCGTTTTTTTCTCTCTTTTGGAAATGGAACAATCTAATCAAGGCTTCACATTCTATGTTGATTATATAATCTTTTGTTATCTTTTAATATATAATCATGGGGCCACTTCATATATTATTACGTACGAGAGATGTGAACTGTGTAGATAATTGCTGATATATAGACCTTCAATTTTTTTTTTTTTGCGGCAAAGCATATAATGAAATAACTATAGTCATTACATACTTCTAAAGTGAACAAACATACACTCTCACACATCCACGCAAGTGTTTCTCGTAAAATGCATGGAATATGTAAGAGAAGGAGTTATATTTTTCATGATTTTATATTTGTACGTAGTGATGAGCATATTGTATGGATTTTATTATAAATATATTGAAAAGAGACAATATTTGAAGAGGAGGTAGATAGGCTAGCGTGCATGAGTGGGACATGTTGATGTCAAAATAAAGCGCATGCGCCGATTTAGGGAATATATGGGGTGAGTCATAACGATAATGGTAGTGTTTTCTAGGGGCTTTCCATCACCTCCACACATCGATTCCAACATATCTTTTTGCTTCCCTTAATTTCTTAACAAGTGACTCACAACAAAAAGGTTCCTTCGCATGATTACTCGTTTTGGATTAATGGTCGCAAAAGACAATTGTGTGTTTGGCAAAGCTGTTGCAGAGGCCAAACGTACGTTCGATAGTATTTTTCCACAAAACGATATAACCTTCTTCGGCTTGCATAAAAGTACTTCTCTACCGCATTTCTAAACGAGCACAATATTTCACAAGTTGAAGTTAATAATATAATATGATCTATGTTTAATCAGAAAGTTTAAATGAGAAAAATGTCAAAAGTCATGCCAAGGGAAAACTGTTCCAACTCTAACCTGACTTATAAAAAGTAGTGAGTTCAATTTTGGTGAGGTAAAAGCGAGGCTCTAATATTCATAGTAAAATTAATTATGTGTGAATGAGAGAGAGAGAGAGAGAGGGAGAGGGGATTATTTGAGCAATAGCGTAATGATTAAACCCAGAAAGGTAAAGAAAGCAAATGTGTATTATTTTTCAATCCTTGAGAGGGGGAGAGAGAGAGAGAGAGGGAGGGAGGGAGAGGTTATTTCTTGCAAGCAACTCTAGCTTTTGTAGATCGTGTTTGCGTAGTTGGTGACGACTTCAAAAAAAGGTTCTCAACTCTAACTTTTATTTTTGTTCCCTTTTCCCTCATATACAGTAATCCTTTCTTGGAGCCCAAGAGCTCTCAGTTAAAGTCTTAAAAGCCATAAAGGTGAACATAGAGAAAGTACATCTACCATTTCAAAACCCTAATTATTGACATTTTGGCCCTCTCTCACCCACACCCACCTCGCACTTGCATGATCTCCTATGGATCCGCCTTCAAAACAGTGAAAATATATATGTAAGAGGTCGGCTCGTGGAGGATCCGCCGCCAACGTCAGCAGCCCAACCCCACCGTCTCTCGCCGCTTATCTTGCCGGCTCCATTATTGTCGTAGCTGTTCACGTCGGCAAAGTGCATGTTCACACTCATACGTAATTATTTATTCACTCAAAGGAGATAAACATATACATGAAATGGTTCATGGGAAGAAAATAGCACGTTCATGAAATATATAATCATATACATAACTTTTCATTGACAATACAGGAAAAAAAAAAAACCGTCGCCAACTTTTACAGAAAGATTCAATATTGAACTATATATATCTGACTAAACTGCACACTTCAAATCCACAAGGACCGAGTGCTTCTGTGTGTGTCTCTCTCCCTACGTAGAACTGACGGCAATATAAAAGATAAAATGATGAAAAATATTCTAACCCTCTCCAAAAATAATAGGGAGCGAGGGGAAAAAAATAAAAAAAACACAAGAAGAAAAAGAAATAGAAAATTTTGCATGCGTTCACACCAACGTCCACGTGACCAGACTATCGTTCTTCTTGCTCACGAACAAGTGAGGATAGCCGGAAAACCCATTTGGTGAGTGACTTGGCTTTTGAACTTCCACGACTGTGATGATGAGCTCCGTTCGGTGATGATTCAGCCACGAAGCTCTTCAATCGTTTGATGGCTAAATTAAGGGTGTTTTGCGACAAGTTGGCGAAGCAAACCCGGAACCAACCGGGTTCGGAGCAATGGAAGGAGGAGCCGGGCGAGATGTTTAATCGGACCTCGTACACTATCTTCCTCCAAAGCTCCATCTCGGCGTCGAACGTGTTGGACTGTAAAAGGTGTCTCATGTCGACCCAACAGAATAATCCTGCATTGCTGTTGAGGCAGTTGATACCTGCTTTTTGGAGGCCAGAAACGAGCATGCTCTGGCGTCGTTTAAGCCTCTTCTGGTTCTTGGAGATGTACTTCTTCGTGAATCTCTTGTCTCCGAGCAAGGCAGAGAGGAGGTACTGAGTTTGAGAAGAGACCAAACCGAAGCTGGACATCTTTGTGGCTGCGGCCACGACGGTGTTGTTCTCGGAGTAAATGGCGCCAACACGGAAGCCCGGCAAACCCAAGTCTTTTGAGAGACTGTACACGACGTGAATTCTGTCCCATACATCAGAATGGGAATCCTTGTGGTAGTTTCGCTGCTTGAGGATTTCCATGACGCTGATGTAAGATGGGGAGCTAAAAACTGTGCCGGAATAAATCTCATCGCTTATCAGGTGAATGTTTTTGTCGTTGATAAAGTCGATAAGCAGATTCAATTCATCCCGGGACAATGTCGTGCCCAATGGGTTTGATGGGTTCGTGACCAACACGCCTTTCACCTTCAGGTTACGCTTCTTCGCCTCCTCACAAGCCTGTCGGAGCGCCGATTCAGTAATCTGGAAATTGTTCGAGCTCGAGCATTGAATCGGAACGATCTCAACTCCGGTTCTCCACTTAAGATCTCTGTCGAAACTGTAATAAGCAACGAATGGTATATATGTCAGAGACAATGCATTGAGGCTTTAAGAGGAGCAGAATACAAAGAAGAGTATGAAGAAGGGAGATGTATGTACACTTACGCAGGGTAGTATGGGGTGGGAATGAGGAAGGCGTCGCCTTTTTCGGCGAGGCAGAACATAAGGGTCTCGTTGGCGGAGGTGGAGCCGGCAGTGAGGACCAGGTGGTCGGGGTCGAAAGTGACTGTGTTTCCTCGAATCTCGGCCATGAAATCGACCAATGCGTTCTTGAAAGCGGGGAGGCCATGGTAGTCTTGGAAGAGAGCAAGTTCTCTGAAAATGGATTTGCCGGCACTCTTGAATCCGGCCACGTCTGGGTTCTTATCCAGCCATGACTCCAAGAGATCAAAAGACAGCTGTTGGAACATCAAAATTTCAGAAATGAGTCAGATAGGCCCACCACCACCTCATAATTAGCACACTTGCGTATCGTTAATAAAGTGTGAAGAGCTTGCTTAATACGTAGACATTGCAAAGAAGTACATTTTGACACTTCTTTGTTGCTTTTTTATTTTTTCTTCCCCAATTTTATGGGGCTGGGAAGGAGGAAAAGGGGGGAAATGTCTGCTAACCTGATTCTCTGCAAGACCCATCTGAATAATTCCTTCGGGATTCATGACCTGGTCGTAAGGGTTCTTCTCGTATTCCTGCCATCCCAGGAAGTAAGAAGAGTCCTGGCCGTGACTACTGCACGTGGCTTTTGTGGACAGTAGCTTCATTTTTTTTTTTTTGTTTCTGGGAAAAGAGGTTTGTGTGTGTGTGTGAGAGAGAAGGATGAGAAGAAGAATAAAGGCTTAAAAGGAGAAGAAGAGGAAGAGAGAGGATTAGAAGTGAGTAGTGAGTGTGGTGTGAGAAAGAGAGAAGGTGTTTTGGAAGAGGGGATTGGTTGGTGATTAAGTGAGGATGGGGGTATTTATACATGAAGATCCCATAGGGCATGAGTGCCACGTGTAGCGGTGACAAACAAAAGTTGAGTAAAAAAACAAAAAGTTTTGACCAAAATCATAGAAAATGAAAATGAAAGGGGTTGGTTTACTGGTGAATTAAATGAAAATAAAAAAAATAAATAAAAGGATGGGGAAACAGAGTGTTCCTCAAACGCGGTTTGAGCACCGCCCCAGACATATCACGGGAATTACACTCTCCCACGTCGTACTCAATTAAATCATGTGCCTGTTTTGGGAATATGTTAGAAAAGTGATTTTACGTAAGATGATGTAAGTACGTGAGAAGAGTTTTATCTTAACTGTGTTTACTATATGAAAAAAAAAGAGGAAAAAATTTATCCAAACACACACACGTCCATTTTTACTTGAATGAGTAGGAAGTGTGTACCACCGCTTACAACACTCGCGTGGCCTTGGTGGTGGTTATGTGCTCTTATGTTTATATCCAAACCACTAGGATCACCGTTTGAAAGCTACCAGGTTTATTTGGATTTATTAAAAAATATTTTTTAAAAAAGTGTTTTTCTAGGTTTTTCAATTAATCATTTCCTCACTTGGACAAATTGATTTTATACCCTTATGACATAAATATTACTTTATCCCGTTCTTTTTATAAGAACACAATTTTTTCGGTGACCCATGTCATAAGAGATTTGATAAAGTTTAATGTTGATGGTCAAAGGTTTACCAAAACCCTCCTCCTTTACCCGGGTTTGGGACTGACTATTTAACATAGGTGGAGTTTTTTTTATAACAACAACTATCTTAATTACCTCAAATGAATAAAGAGTTAAAATTAGTTAAAAACAATGAATATGTTAGAGATATTATTTTTTGCCAAACGTACCTTTTTTCATGAAGATAGCAAGTTGAGAGAGAATAAATGGATAAAAAGATGAGAGGAAATGAATGGGTTTATGTATGCTGCTTATAAATAGAATTGAATGGAGCATGAGAAAGTTTTAATCTCATAAAGCACCAAAAAAATTATAAAAGAAAAGTAATTTTACTATATACTTAGCCCTCCCTTTGTTCAGAGTTTTGAGTCATGAGAATAAACTAAAAAGTATCATCAAGATAGCTTTATACCCATATGTCATTAAGCTTTGAATTAGTCAAAACCTAATTAGGTTTAAAGAGATTCAGGGGGCATGTTTGAGAACTTTATCAGACACGAACACTTAATATGTTTTCATACATTGAAAGTATATATCGGTATTATACGGAATTTAATATACAGAGAGTCATTATTAGAAAAATCTCATTTAGCGACGGAAAAATCCATCATTAAATAGCTATTTTCTATTAGAAAATTTACATTTAACGACGGAAAACATTAGCGACCCTCATTTTAGCGACGAAGAATAACCATTTAATGACGGATTTTCCATCACTAAATAACATTTTTCTAGTAGTAAGTATAGCAATAATCCAATTCAGATCTTTCTGATCATAGCGGAAGAGCAACGGGGAGGGAAATGGGTGGGAATGTAAGGGTCGGGTGGAGTCATGCATTGGGGACAGGAGGGTCCATATGCCCTCTCCTCCCTTTTCTGTCGGCAGTTCTCATATTTCAACCTCCTTAATCATTCAGTCACTCCGTTACTTGTGAACAATTTACCCTTTTGCATCAACCTAATAATCCCACTTTCAACCTTTGTTTATTGACTCCCTTAACTTCATCCTCATATATTCAGACACATCTTGTGCAACAACACAATTATATGTGTTCATAATTAACTAGCTCTCATTTTGTATACTTACGTTTTTATTCACCTTTATTTCTCTCTCTCTCTCTCTTCTCTCTATATTCACTCCATCAACGGGACATGTTTCAAACATTTCATATCATTGACCCCTAGCCACTTCAAATATATATATATATACACATATTTGACCTAGAATTGAAATTCTACACGATATCTGATGTTCCACCTAGCTAGATTTTGGTTATTCCCATGTAAAAAAACATAAGGTGTTAATAATTTGTTAGTCTCATACGTATTCTTTACCTAAATCTCTTTGACAACAACTTAATTATATATATATTGGTGATGTTACATCGTTCTGGTCATCTTAAGATCTTAGCGAGCCAACAAAGCACTTTCGCTGGTTCCGAGTCAGAATTTTGGGATTGGAAAAAGTGGTGGGAATTAAGCTAGGAGCACGATGTGTACGTAGTTGAAAGTATCAATTTGTTAATATTTGTAAATAAATATAACATTATAATATATTATAATATGATACTTTCCGAGCTAGAGACTGAATCACGTCATCATATCTTTCAAGGAATATATCATATCCGTCCATCGGTCAAAGTCAGATACCAATATTGAATATTATTATTGATATTAATTTATTACCAATTTACCACCATAGTGGGTTTGAACCAGCATGCAATTATTATTATTATACCAAAAGCAAAAGTGTGCAGATTCAAAACCGCAAGAGAGTGGAATGATATCGTGTTAATGTGCCCATATAATTATAATCACTTTAATTATTTTATGCTATCGACCATTAATTTTTTATTTGATGCATAATAGAGGAAACATGATACCAATACCGGTTTATTGATATTCTTCTATTGGTATATATAGGATTATATAGTTGAAATTGAGATAATTATGATTTGTTTGGTGATGATTATGATTTATGAGTTTTAATTATAATATGAGTGAAAAGATTCTCAATCAGGTGGTTCGCAATGAGGCCCACAAAAAAATAGGTTGAAGGATGAGATGATACATCTACCACATGGACATCCATGGTTGGGCATTGACCTTCCCGTAAATCTTCATAGCAACAGAGGCATATGTAATCAAAGCAATATTTTAAAATCTAATTAAGAGGAAATAAATGTTTAATTAATATACTATACTAATGCTAAAGAGGTAGCTATATTCAAAAGGTTTCCCAGGGAAAGCAATAATAATATATAATTGCCTCAACCCGTAAAACAGTTGAGGCAACAATCGATTCCGCCCTTAGTTTTATTTTAAAGAGCCACCTGATTTGTGGATTCAAATGGATTATATAGGTCATACGCACATGGAAGAGCGATATATATAGGGAGAGAGAAGTGAGAAAGTGAAAATAAAGAAACAAATTAAATGTCCAAGAAAAGAAAACAAAAGAATCTTCAACGCTGCTTTATTATTAGCTGCAGATAATATACCAACAAACACATAGAGATGGGTGGATGAGTCGAGTGAAAGCGTTGATCGAAATGGTATGGTAGCTAATAAAGTAAACAAAGTGACGACGGTTAATTAACTAATATATGATATTATTATTGTTATTAAATTAATTATTTGTTTTGACGCGATGACGAATAATAATGAAAGCTTAATAAGGAGGCGCTTTAGTTGTTGAAGCAAAAGAGTTAAATTTTTGTAGTTCCGCTCACTGATTTACATGGCCCATATTATAACTATCTAATGGTTTTTAACTTCCTGTGTGATTTAACTGTTTGCTTTCAATATTATATATACCATCCTTATTGTGATCACCCAACAGTGAGAGACAGCTAATGTACTATACTATATGATACAAGTTTCTTTTTTCTGGCGTTTCGAGGTTGAGTTGGAACATATTAAAAATGGAGCTAGCTTGCTAGAGACCAGCAACAAATTAAAGACAAAAACACAATGCAAGTTGTGTGTATGTGGGTTTATGGGGAATCGGTCATGTTCTTTCTTAATTACCTTTAACTTGCGCGAAAAGACATTCCATGCTTAACTTTTTCTCGACCATACATGCTTAGCTTCTTTCTTGATGTCGTACACTCGCTATCTTTGGGATGATTAGTTTTTGATTGTGTGTGTGTGTAAATAAACTCAATGAACTCGAGTCTGCTAGCTAGCTTCACTCGTTAGTGATCACTAATAAGATATTAATTATCGTTATTGATTGTTCACAGTAATAATAGTACCATTGTACTGATATTCAACGTTCAAAAAGCTGAGCATGTATTGACCATAAGATCGTAATTAAACAGTAAATTTCTTTTAGCAGACCGTGATATCTGACTAAGATTCTGCAAAAGAGATTATATAACTTTTAAGATTAGATTAATAAATAAAAAGGTGAAGCTTTTGCCCGAAATTTAAGGGGATTTTTTAGAGTTCCAATGTAGTTTCAACTTTCAATTTAACGGAAAATACCATGATGGATGGGATTAAAATAATCGGTGTTACTATTTTTAGTTGATGTATACGAATTTAATTAATTAAGTGCCTAATATATATAAATATAATAAAAAGGCTGGAGAAAACTGACCCCCTCAGCTAAAATACAAAGAAAATTTTTTTTGAAAGCGACCGAAGCATGGACTTGATTAACATGTTGATATATAAAGACAAATGATGTCTTAAGAAACGTATAAGGGTTCCAAAACCCTTAATTAATTTCACATTAATTAGCGAGTAATGCAAATTATACATAATGGGACTGTCTTCTAAATTCATGGACAATGCACGAAGGAGGGGTGCCCCATGTAACCCTGTTGAGGCAAACAGGAACAAGAATGGTCTCTCATATGGGTAGAATGATCTGATTGAAACAATTAATCGCATTTTAACTTTTTGCAGACATACCCCCACTTGAAACTCAGTTTTTGAAACACATCCAATGCAGGAAATGAAACCCATCGAGACATGTTAGCTCACACAATTAATATCCAAGTTAATAATAGTATGTTAAGTTTTACATCAGAAGTTTTTTTTGTAGGAGTGCTGTGGGTATATGAAAATTTTTGGGAATGAAAGCGTTAAAAGTGAGTAAATTAAACCACAACAAATTATGAAAAAAAATAAATTAACTAATATTGACAATTAACATTTTTTGTGGTCAAGCGCGGTATTGCCCTCTTTTAACACTTTTGAGGTTATATTGATGCAAGAAAAACTTTCGATACTTGGTTCATATGCAAAAGCTTTTAGCATAAATTAGACCTTAACCCGTAATAATACCGTACCTCCTATCATAATCATCTACAATAACCGGTAAAAATCAATTCCCAAGTGTATGTATAATTAAATGGAGATTGATACATCTATCGAGGCCATCACGATCCAAAGAAGTGATTGATTTTTCCATAAATTGACTGAGGAATGAATGGAGCATTAATTACAGAGGAGCGAGATAGAAAGAAAGGAAGGAAAAATGAAGTCTCTATCAAGTTAGCTAGAACTACGTACGTGAATTAAATCAGTGATGAGATAAATTAAACAGAGGAATTAATGTACTGATTAAAGGGAAGAGATGGAGGCACGTGGTGTGTAGTGAGGGAGAGGTTATAAGGGCATGTGAAACCCTCGTTTAAGTGCCTCCCAGAACACACTCAAGATCACAAACATGGACACATTTAGTAAAAGGGACCATGAGAGAGAGAGAGAGAGGGTATATATATTCCAAGTCCAATGTGACAAGTAACATGATGCTCACGTTAAGGGGTTACATAGGAGACACGTATAGGCACATATGGACCACTTTTGTTCCCTATTCCCTTCTATGGCTTTGGCCCCTCCCTTGCTTCCTTATATCTCCTTGCATTGTCTTTCTCACTCTCTCTGTCTATCACCTTTGGCCTTATGTGCATGAAATACGCAATTTCACACTACTATAGCTATAGCACTTCATAACTATTTGATCTATCTAGCTTGCTAGATATATGTTCCATTTCAAAACTACTACTGACTGCTTGAGCCATAAGTTAGTTGACCCTATGAGTTCGAGAGGTCAAAATACACTCACAGCATCATCATGATGATCTGTTTGGATTGTGCAGAACCAAAAAAATATGAATAAAAAAAGATGCTTTATTATTAATCGATCTGTGCACAACTTTTATAGCTAGTTAGATTGAATTTGTACGTCTATACATAAATATTCTATTCGTAAGACTCTCCTTCTCTCTCTCTGAAGCGGATGATATATGTTCTTGACTTTTGAATTACTAGGAGATAGTGGGAAATTCTGGAGGAAGTGAAAGTGACGGAACATTGCCATCATTCCTAGTTTCGTATACTTAATTAAGTAGCTGTGATAATTATTAAAAGAGTTTAATATGTGGAAGCTCATATGAGAAGGGCAGAAAAATAACAAATTTAGAAAAGATTCACATATATGTGTGTGTGTGTGCATATATAAAATCGACACATGAATAAAAAAGGAGAACAAATATTTTGGAGTTGAAAGAAAGAAGTAAATGGAATCAAGTTGTTGTATAAATAATAAGTATAGTAAATAGAATGGAATGGGATACATGGGGGTGGGTGAGAGGACCACAGGGTTTCTTGCATGGAAAGAATGGAATTAGAGGAGCTGAGATAGATGGAGCTAGAAGTCGCCGACCACGTCCATTAATCAACGATAGTGACCTCAAACGTCGCTTTTATACACATGCAGCTCTTTCAATTCTTCTCCATGTCAATGAAAACTAATACATATGTGTGTTGTGTGTGTGTGTGTGTTACCAACCAATGTGTTTTGACTGCTTAAATATAAGGTTTTGAAATTAGTTACAAGTCTATATGAACATAGCAACATCTTTGAAAGAGTTACTCTCAATTAAGCCTGCAAATACTTGAACCTAACCAATTAGAAAGTCATCGGATCAGTCCACATACAATTTAAAGTTACCAAGAAATTTAAAATTTACCCTTCTGTTATCAAAAGAAAGAAATATGTCTCTTGTTGAAAATTTTAGCTAGAAAATTTTCATAATTTTATAAAAGATATATATATATATCCCTTCCATAATGTATGCATCTAGCTTTTATACATAAAATTAATTAAGAGGTAATATATATAATAGTACATATTGATCTCACTATCAAAGTTTGGAACTTGGATAATGAAAGAGTGAGATAAATATTCTATACAGAGAAATAAAGTAGTTATTGAAGCTAAGTATAAATTAATCCTGAAGTCTCTCTCGTTTTTTTTATAACAGTCAATATACACATAACCATGAAAATATCGAACTCAAACCTGAGACCTCTGCAACACAAAACGTTTGCCATGGGTTAGCTAGTCATCAACATTTTTAAAGTCTCTTATGTGTAATGATTACTCACACACACACACACACACACAAATGATATATCACATTTCCTAAGCTAAAAGTGTTAATGTCATCTGTAAAACTTTTTAAGTTCTGCTAACTCATTATTTTTTATATCGCATCTGTTAAAAACCACTTTATTTTTTTAATTCAATATTAATTAAGAACCACTTTAGGGCACTAAAAAATTTCACTATGATATGAAATGCTAAAACTAACTGCAAAAAAATTATTCCTAAACATTTTGTTTAGAAAGAAACTACCAGAATGCACCAAAGAAAGGATTGAGTGAAGTTAAATAAATAAGTAAAGTGAGAAAATGATAGTTAAACATAATATCAATATCAAATATCAAGTTTATAGTATAGTGTGAATTATCTATTGGAGTTCGCGTCATGTATATATGGGATTTAATCTACACCCAAACATACTTCTTTTGGCCAAAAACCCAAACATTTATGCATTATAAAGCTAATTAATTAAGTTTATGGAAGTGAGAGAGTATAGTATGAATTAATAGGGAAACATGAAGGACCATGTAAACACGTCTAAATCCTACAGGGTGATTTCAATCTATTTGTTACCTTGTCTTGTTATAGTCATGCGGGGCATTTTAGCATCAAAACAATAATGTAGCTCCCTGTCCAGTCACCATCACCTGCAAAGTTTAATTGTTCAGATCTGTTAATTATATATGCTACCCGATCAGTATTTATTACGTCATTTTATAAAATTATCCACAAATAATTGAGAATTAATAATATGAATTTATCACTTTTATATCATTTAAATGTTTTTTTAAATGAATCAATAGGCATTCTAAATTTTGTTACCAAGTATATGAATAACCGACTAATTTGATTTATGGGAATTTTGACCCACAATGAAAATAACTTGCTACATCTGAGTAATTATCACAACTGAATATTTATAGTTTGAACATAAAACCATTGATTAAGTTAAAACAACTCATTTTCAGTTCATTCATATATTTTGTGGTGCCAGTAATAGGAATCTTTAACCTTGTAGGCCAAGTTCATTTCGTCATTAAATATATCATTCATATGTTAAACAATTATAACAATTCATAAGGTAAAATGGTTAATCCTAACATGAAAAATAAAATGCTTCATACATTATTTTGGCTGCACTTGCACACGTCCAAATCAAACTAATTACGCGGTTTCATTGGTGCTTGATTGATTGGTATGGTGTTTATACATTTTTCACGCTAGCTATCACCTTTTCTATACTCTTCAACAATTACCATTGGTAATTCGAATTACAAAATCAAATCAGATTGATCGATCCAACTGGGAAAAAAAAATAGTAAATCAACTTCTTGAAAATTTAAAAGAACTCATAAACTAATATCTCTCAGAATTATTCAAACACATTTGGGAAATGGAATCCTAATCAATTTTTTAGAAAGTGTTTAATTCAAAACTAACATGAAAAGGGCCTCACTTAGATTTGACTTCCTTCTTTTCTCGTTATCTTTTTTTAAATTGTCAAGTGGTTGATGTTTAGACTTCAGGCTTTTATTCGCACTTGTCCTCTTCTAAACTCTTTAATCGATCATCTCTGGAAACTTCATTTTATGATTTTATATTTTTTAGTTCAATTTTCAATATATTCAAAAGAGTTCTACTGTATATTTTGCATCATTTTCAAAATCAAATCCTGTTTTCATGTTTATTTTAATAAATGTTTAGGTAAATTGAGACTATGTGGTTTAACAGGATTAAAACATGCTTCTTGACTCAAAGAATACTTACAAAAGTACTTTACAAATTATCCACCATCAAAATCTTCATGTCAATAGCGGAATTTAAAGTCAAATTCCTTACCAATTGGACTGGTAATCTGTTTTCATGTTATAATAACTGTTCACAGAATCAAATATATTAAACCCTTTGTACAAAAAAAACAATATATATATATATATATTAACCCTTTTTACCTTTAACTTGCTAAATGCCCAGCCCACCGCTCTTGAAATTTTCAAAGCCCAACGTGACTCTTGAGAAAAACCCATTAACAAAACAATACCAGAATCCTTCCTGGTATCCCTGTTTTCCCACCTACTTGGTCAATTAACAAACCTATAATTAATATTTCTTTATGCTCTAATATTATTTAATTTTTTAAACCAACAAAAAAAAGTGTAAGTGTATCAAATGACCACCAGAAACCTCCAATTGGTTCCTATATGTTCCAGGAATTTTGTATCAGATACCTGTTGCCCTTGAATAATAATAAACAGATAAACCACTGGAGATCATTAATTTCAATAAAATACATTCCAAACTTCAAAAATCGAATAATTAAAAACATAATACTTAATGTCTGTTTTAATACAATTTTCTTAACATTCAATTCATAATTTATTATGCATACTCAGAGTTAAGTTTTCTGAGTCTATGGTGTGTGCGAGTGTGCATGCGCGTCATCAAGATCATGTTAGTTCTCAAAATCATACACCACAGCAATTTATTTTCAAGAAAATGTCCGTTTTTCAAGAGATGCAATAAGGTAAACATAAATCTAAATATTACAACACCGCAACAAAAGTTGCTGTTTGAAAAAAATCATACGGCAACATCAGGTTGACATGTATTAGCCAACTTCCTGTTGAACTAGGAGAATATGTTTAAATAGAAGTATCTAGCCCGTAACAATTTTAATTGCCAGCAAAAAAATATTACCAATCAGTGACTGGAATGGACTAGGATTCTTTTTCCCTATAATTCGTCCCTTCCGTTGCTTGGTTAACCATGAGAATTGACAAATGGCGAATAATCTATGAATGAGTTTACATATCAAAGGTGTGAAAGGTGGAATATTTGGCAGAATGGCTTGTATGACATCTTTGATGAAGCTTGTTGAAACTTGTCGGTGATTGCTTCATTTTCCAATAAGTTTGTTTCGGTGAAAAATCGTGTCCACCAAGATGAACTCCGCATTTTAGCCTTCAAAAAATGCAGAAATTTTAATTGTTTGCAAATGCATTGATGAATAAAATGGTCTTCTAAAAAATGAACTTCAGAACATTGGTTTACTTAATATAAGGTCAATAGAAACATGCTTCATTTAATCCGTTCCACACAACATTATCGAATTTTCCAGGCAAAATAACAAGAAATGATCACAATTTACTAGGATTATAGATGTATTCTAGCTTTGCTCAATTAGCATTGTGACATTGGTAATTAAGAAGGCATGTAATTCGTAGATTTTTTTAAGACGGAATCTAAGTGTCAATTTCAATCAAATGTTATTATATTTGATTTTGGAAAATAGAATCCTTATCCAGTCATAAGCAGGACATCTTAAGACAAAGGATTTCAACAGATGTATCGTTATATATTTTAGATAACATGCGAGAAATAAATGAACCCCCATAAGTGGTTATTAAAGAGCCAAACAGGACATTAGGCAGCAAGAGAAGATCAATTACCGGTCGGCCGAATTTGGCCAGTTGTGCTACTTTAGCTCTCTGTTGACCAGGGTAACCTACACATAAGAAAAAGGGGCATTGCATTAACAGAAAGTTCAAGTCCAGCAGGAATAACAAAAATTGCTTCAATTGTTGAAAAATGTAGAAACAGCTAACAAACAGAAAACAATACTCGTTCACCAAAAAAAGAAAAGAAAAGAAAACAATACTCAGACAAAAATTTAATTGGGTGGTAAATAGTGGCACGCATCTTAGATATCATGTGAGTGAGTAGTGCTGTAGAGGGAGAGATAAGTATGACAAATGAGAAGCAATACTAGGATAGGAAATCACTATTTTTATTATAATGAAGTACCTGTGAAAATAACAATACCATCGGAAGATAACCTCGCCAGTTCAGGAAGAGTTTTGTTCAAATATCTTGGAGACAAGTAATCCAAAGCATCAGGGACAATAACATGAGAGAAAGACTTTGCCCTATATGGTAGAGGGAACTTGATATCTGCAACCCGTATAATGCCTGTGTGCACTAGAGCCTTGCAGTTCCTATTAGCATCCTCAATATCATAGGGCTCCATACCCCATGCTTCGGTTTCCTCTTCTCTCAACAAATTGGAAACCACTGAACAACTATCGGGGCCCACATGCAAAATTTTTTTCAT
>JANTPZ010000380.1:0-40453 GCA_025593235.1 Vachellia pachyceras | reverse complement strand
AATGCAGGGTTTTTATTGGAATCAGATGACACAGAAGAATTGATAGAAAGGGTTGCGCTTGAATTTTCCCTATGCGAGGCATTGTTTTCTTCTGGTAGTGAAGAAAGTTCTCCCAAAGATGATGAAACCTGAACAGAAGGGAGCCTTCTTTTCTTGATTGGTGCATCAGCAACACTAGCATTTGATACAGTTGATCCTTGAGGACTGCTTGAATGTTCTTTATGTAGTGAGTCAGTTTCTTCATTGAGTGAACCTTCTTCTCCAGACAAAGGTGAAAATGTCGGAATCAAAGGGAACCTCCTTTTCTTGATAGGCACAGCTGCAATTAAACCACTAAACTGCCCATCACAGGATTTAACCCCAGTCTGTCAATAGAAGATCAAGTGATCAATATCCAAAACAGAACAAATGGGTATGGTTCTCTAATCGTAGTTAGCTGTAAATCAGAAAGGAAATAAACACCTCTTCACGTCCTGAAACAGGCATGATTCCAAAGCTTGCCAAAATGTCACAACCCTTCTAAGGGTAATATTATAAATCAATAGCAAAAGCAACTTTCAATACAACTTTTCAAGTAGATTAGTAATCTGAACTGAATATAACTTTGGTAGATGTCTTGCTTGCATAAGCTCCTTCTAGACAACTAAATTTATTTTCTAGCCTTAGTCGCACTTCAAAGTGCCAAAAAAGCAAATAACAAGCGACTCTCACGAGAACCTGCAAAACACAAAACATAAAACTGCTATATCAGAAAATTGCAACACTGAAAAATCAGAACGAAACTAAACATAGAGAGCAAGCCAAGTACAGTACCGAAGAAAGCAGAAATTACAGCAAAATCTATTAGATCCAAAACTAACCGACCACACAATCAAAACAGTCCCACAGATGAGTGAATACGAATACATTAAAGTCTTAAGACCACGCATGCAGAGTAAACTAAACGCAAGTTTAAGGAGAATATCAAACTGACTAAGAAAAGAGTAAAGTTTTCCTCAATAGCGAAGAGACCGCAAAGTGATTAAAAACACAAATCGCCGCCAAAAGGGGGGAAAGCGATATGGATATCACCTGACTCCGTCAAATCTTACGAAACCACACAGAATTGCAAAACCTAAGTCACAGGAAAAACCCGCCGCAAGAGGCAAACAAAAATAAGAAGGGTTCCCAAGAACAGCAGTGTGCAGACTAAGAAAAACCATCCCCCAAAAAGGTAGAGGAAACCAAATCTGCACCTATAAACAAAAGGAGGAGAACGAAAAACGGAGACTCAGCATGTTATGAATGTCAATTATTTGGCAATAAAACACCTAAAATCACAGACTACGAGAAACAAAATCACAGAACCAGAGATTTTTCCGATCCCGGTCGAAGATGAAGACAAGAGGAAGGCGACACCGACGAAGGAAAAGAATTACCCAGAAGGAAAGAAAAGGTCGAACGGAACGTTTGGTCAAGCTCTGCAACTTCGAGGAAGGGAAGTGGGGTTTGATTAGAACCTGACCCAAACAAGATATATAAAGAAGTGGGTGACAGAGGAGGAGCGAGAAAAAGGAATCAATCTAGAGAGAGAAACCTAGGGTTGAATTTTGTTAATAGTTATTATTTGATTTTAGTTCGCTTTTTTAATAAATATATGGGGTTTAATTATTGACTTTCGAGGAGGCGAATCTTTATCATTAAGGGAAAATGACATTTCAAGGCCCTAGAAGTACAATATTTATAACAAGTGTTTTTTATCGCCCAAATTTTATTTTATTTAATGTCTTAGACTCTGCAATCTAATTTGGACAGTTTTATCCGCCTTAAAAAATTAAAATCGTTGATCTAAAGTTGAAGGCGGCAAATTTAAGACATCAAAATGACCATATTTGGTAATATTTTTGATAAGTTCAAAAATCTGTTCAAAAATATTATTTATAAAATAAAATATTTTTAACTATTTACCTTGTATTATTTAAAAATATTTTTTTTGTGTTTCCAACTTGTTTTACATGTTACTCAATTCAAAGGTCTGAAGCGTCATTTCCCTTCCTTGGCAAATGCTTATCGTCCATGTTCTTTTCCACCGGCGTGACGCACACAGCTGACACGTGTACGCGTATCCCTTATCTCTAAAATGTAATGTGACGTGGACCGCCCCAGTTTGTTTTAGAACCTCGTTAAATTAAAAGGAAAATTACATTGAAGACCTAGAAAAAAATTGTATTTATTTTAAAATTATTTGGAAGGAATAAAAATAATAAATTTATTTTAAACAATGATTTCTACTTTTCCTCAAACATTCTCTCACACACTATATTTTTAAAGTTAATATGAAATTTTAAATTTCACCAAATTAAAAACAATTTTTCTTAAATTTTACCGAAAAATTCACTTGTTGAGTTTTTTTTCAAAATCATATAGTTTTTAAAGCTTAACACAAGCTTTATTTAAAAATAAAAATTATATAATTTTATTAAAAAATAACATAATTCACTATATATGGTTAATAAAATTATATAAGTCTAACAAGGTAAAAGTTGATTTGTATTGTTATTGAAAAAATACATTCACATAAATCAAAATAAAATTGATCCAACATATTTATTAGAAATATTGTTTTTATAGCTAATTCAAAACCAATGACTAATTACTAAAACATTATCACATGAAGGAAGGCAAAACTATTTTTACATATTTACCATGAATTATTAAAATCACTTATAACAAGAATTATATGTAAACAATGATTTTCAAGCATCCACGTCCTTCTCTTTTCTTTTAATTTTTTTTAGTGAAATTGTATATCATTAACAAAACATTCAAAATATTACAATAGTGTTGGAAATGCAAATTATCTTCCTCTGACACTCCTTTCTATAGATCAAAAGTGGTTGGTCATGATAATAAAAGTTTTTCAATAAAGTATAGATCATTTTTGTTAATCTATATGTTAGAATATTGTTCTCCCTTGTGACATAATATAACACAATATTTTAATTTTGAGATGCTATGAGACGAGCCTCATCTGCAATATTTTTTAAAAGAATGATTGTTGTTACAATCCTAAGATACCAGGTTAATAACTACAATACAATTATGTGTTTCGATCGCGACCGTAGCATAATTGACTTTTCTTCTTTTGCATGAATCCAGAAAGCACGGTAGGTATGGGATAAGGCACGCCGTTGGATTTTCTTTGTTCTAATCTCAACGGTCATTGTATTGTGTATATTTTTATTTTAGATATAAACGGAAGAGGTCTTTTAATAGAACTAATCTTGATCAACGTCGACTTCTTTAAATCTGTCATAATTCATTAATAGGCTCAACTTTATACTTGAAAAAATGGGAGTCTTTATATTTAATGATTTTTTGGCATATTTATTAATTAACAGTATTATAATTATAAATGAAAATATATTCTGCAATATATATTATGATTATTTAAGTGCACCAAATAAAGAACAAATGAGCAATTTTAGGGAATAAAGAACTATTAAGGTTGCTGCAAAAATAAAAGACATATTTGAGAAATCCATCCTTTTCTATTTATTTAGGCTCAACAATATATAAATAAGACAATAATATTGGGTTTATGATGTTACAAACTTTTGAGAAGAAAGATATGTGATATTATAAAAATGATTGTATTTAAATCAAGTTTCTTATACCCGATATCTCTAAATTTTTCAGTCGCATGTCATTTAATTATAAATTCACAAATCGAGATAAATATGTGAAGGATATTATCTTGTTGAGCGAAAAAACACTGTTAAACGTACGTTTACCTTTTACAATCACTTCATCAAACAAGTTATGTAACATTGTTTTCTCATGTCAAGAGCTCCACCGTAAATAAGTATAAACTTGTTTCTTTGCTTGTTGATCTTTTTGGGGGAAAAAAAGAAAAAAGAACACACTTTCTTAATTCGATTAGCAAAAAATATTAAAAAAATAGAAAGATTCAAAACAAAGTCTTTCCCATCCAAGTGATTCCATCAGTGGAGAGTGGAGACTGTTCAATATGCTCCTTAAACACACACAAAATTCATCCCCCTTCAATTTCCTTTCTTTTTTCAATGATTAGCAGGAAAAAAACTGCATTTTTATGCATTCACAACCATCATTTTATTTGATCAGTGGAGGCTACTCTGGCCTTTCACTTGAACTAGCTAGACATCCACAAAGTCGTGAAACATCACAGATGATACTATAAATCTTCATATATACATATATATATATACATATATATAATCTAATCTAGATTTAAATTTTTCGGCACATACCACGTTATCCTGCAGCATACGTTCTACTTCCTAGTGAAACAATTAAAATCTTTCTCTCTTCATTCTTGAAATGTCATCAAAGCCGTAATCACCCCAAACCTCCTGTCCACTATTCCTGTAATTTGCTTCCTGCTCATCTATATTCCTTCTTCTAGGGGGCACATTTCCTGGCCTGCTCTTGATACGTCTATCAAAACCCCTCTCTCTCAAACTGCCTCTTTCTTGGAATTCTGAATCTTCTGTACAATATCTATACTGTCTAGGCCCATCCTCTGCATCAAGATGAAAATTCTCACCAACACTGCCATTATATGGAGGTCTAAAAGATCTAAATGGCCCCCGTCTTTCATTAAACCTCCTCCTCTCATCACCATTTCCTTCACCATCAAGTAACTGGACAGAATGCATAGGGCGTTCAAAGTATTCATCATTATCTGCCCTTTCTTGGGGATCTACAGCGTCAAATCTTTTTCTAAACATAATTCGACCAGATGGACTCCTATCGGATATTACAGACCTGGGATAACCACGTCGACGTCTAGAACGAATATCCCTCATCTCATTCGAAGGTCGAGACATATATGAAGGAGAGACATGCCTCCTGACCACTCTCCCCCCATGGAAAACTGGATGATCAGGGGATCTCATTCTGTCATCCCCATATAACGATCGTCGATGCGAAAATTCTGAATGTCCAACAAACCCATTTGGTGATCTTCTAGGAGATCTTATTTGAGGAGATGACCACAAACCAGGAGAGCGACTCCTGGACCTGATTGGAGACTTAGAACGGATTCGTTGAGGACCCATTCTGCGAATGAAGTTACCAGCTCCCCGTGTAAATCGACCATTTACTCGTTCAAATGGTTGGGGATGCGTAAACATAGGGTCCAAAGGCTCCTGAGGATAACCTCTGATAAACTTCTCCTCATGCCTCATACTAACAAAGTCAGAAGCATCATCTTCAACACATCTACTTGAGCTCATAGTTCTGGGAATTCTATGCGCCATTTGCATGTTCTCTCTCCCACCTGGAGACCGTCTCCCCAGTGTGATATGAGGACGAAGTGGCCCCTCATTATTCATGGGCCTTCTGCCTAACTGATTAGTACCAACAAAAGAACCATCATGTGCAACATCATCGTACTCTGGATCAGCATCATGAACAGCAGATGCAAATTTATGTCTAGAGCCATGATATTGTCTTGGACCATTATAGAATTTACGGTCAGACTTCCATTCACCCCCACGTGTGCCTATCCGACTATTAATCCTCCCTCTACCCCACATAAAATTTAGTCTCGAGTTTCTAGTTGAAATGTCTTGATACCTTTCTCTTGAAAATCTGCAAGGACCATTAATGTAAAAATCATCTCTGAAAATCGAAACAGGAAGGCAAATGATTCAACTATCAATATACAAGGGAGAAAGCGTTTAGGATATAAGCATATACCTTTGTCCATGTAATTTTTCATTATGGGATTTCTCAGGCAACACATCTCTTCCAGCTTGGGAGGGCAGTCCCCAGCTTGGTACGGACCTAGATTTAGTAGGGGATAACGAACTAGAAGCTTGGGACAAATTTATAATTCTTCCTTGATTACCACCATTGCTAGCATCCTTGTTTGCATCATCAGTATTTACAGATACTTCCATCATTGGCATTTCCAAATCAGTTTTTCTAACTATGTCCAGGTTCTCACCAACCTCATCAGCACACTGAGCAGCATCTACTCCATTCCTTCCATTGTTGCCCTAATCAGATAATAATTCAGTCTCTGAGGCATCAAGGACCGTCTGCCTCTCAGAAAGATCTAACAACCTCATTTGCGAGCCAACAATTGGCTTTTCAGTTTCCAATGACTCTTGTAGAGACATAGTTTTGTCCATGACATTATCAGTTTTATCAATTGATTCAGTGTCAATACCATCCTTGGCACAATTTATTTTATCGTGATTAACAACATTCCTATTGTCATTTTCTTCAAGATGACATGATCCGGGACAACCAACACTTAAGACTACCTTTTCAATGTGTTTGCTGTCATAGTTGCTGGAAACAACACCACCTACTTCTGTTACCTCACAAATGGAATCTCCTGCTACAGATTGCTTTACTGGTTCCCGAACCTCACCATCCTCAAAATCAGCATCCTCTTCATCAGACTGCTCTCTATCCATGGCATCTGATTCATAATCATAACCATAAGAATCATACTCTAGTATATCAGTTGACAAAGTTATCTTGCCGTCATCACTTGCACCATCTTCACCCATGCAGTGTGGATCTGATGGGACCTCATTCTTGAGTTTCAGCCTACATCCCTCAGCATCATCTGTGCCTTCTTCATTAGTAACAGAATCCTTTTTGCCAAGACCACTTGATTTTGCATTATCAACCATAGCTATAGAAACTGTTTCTGGAGAAACCTGCTTGTCACCTGGACAAGCTCCTTGAGATGCTTTTTCATCAGCACAGGCTCCCTCCACAGAAAAATGATTTTCTAGATGGCTCACAACACCTACACTACTACTCAACTCTGTTGCTGCTCCAGTAGAAATTGGAACTGATTCCAACATCAATGACTTTTCCAAGGAAGAACAATTACATGATCCCTGTAGCATCTCTTTACTTATTTGATCTGAGATACTCTCTGTTGTTTTGGGTCTTTCCTGATTTATCTCATGACCTGGTTCAGATTTAATGAATTTAGGATTATGAAACTTCACATTGCTACCTTCTGGAGACTTGACAGAATCAACATTGGAATGCTCCCAAAATTCATATTTGACAGAGACCCCATCTAATGATCCCAAAGAACCAGGTTTAGACTCCTTTAAATCTTGCTTCCGGTTCTCATCTAACAGTTCTGATTTTACAGTCCCAATACTAGGTATGTTCACATCACCAGAAGAAGTTTGCACATTTGATGGGTTCAAAGTAGGAATAGCAGAGTCAGAATTTTGTCTATCAGACCTAGAAGATTCTCCAGTGTATTTTAGAAGGCATGAAGCTAAATAGAGATTATGAAGGTCAACATACTTATGCTGTTGCCCATGCATCCTGGACAAAATTGCGAATGCTTCATTTTGACACTCCACACTATTTTGCTTCAGGGAAGTACTGTCAGTAGGTTCCATTCCAGTTGAGCACATAACATGTTTTTCCATGAGAGCATTATCAGTAATCCGCAGCCTGTGAATAGATGTTTTAACTGCAGTAGCATCCTTCCCAGGTTCTTTCCAAGCATCCATTGTAGTATTCAGATCCCAGTTTGCCCTATTAGCCTTAGCATCACCATTACGACTCTTTGAATTACCATCTTCCTTGCTCAGAAATAATTTCAATAAGAGAGACTCTGATTTCTCAGTTTTCTGGACACTATTATCAACATCAAGGCTTTCCATAGCTGGAAATAAGTGCTGCTTAAATCCTAAAGATAAATTAGTACCCTCTAGAACTGCATGACTCTCTTGTTCACATTTCTCTTGAACATTTTGCTTGCTACTCTCTGCTCCTATGTTAAGTGAAAGACTTTGTTTAGCAGCCAATAAGAGTTCAGAATTCTTCTTTCCCAATTTTTCTTCATAAATCTCGCTAGTAATTGACTTCTCTTTGCTGTCCACAATATCCAATGTACTTGATTGAGTCTCAATATCTGTTTCCTCAAGTTTGGGGAATAGGTAACTAGAATTGCGTTGGACAAAGTTAGCATTTGTAAGATCAGAAATTGTCTTCCGTTCTTCAAATGAAGGGTTTTCATTTCCATCAAATATGCCAGCCGAACTGGCAGGAAGAGTTGAACCTAGTGATGTGCTTGAATCTTCCTTATGTGATGCGTTGTTTTCTTCTCGTAGTGAAAAAGGTTCTTCCAAAGATGAAGACGCTTGAATTGAAGGAAACCTTCTTTTCTTGATTGGTGCATCGGCAATACCAGCATTTGATAGAGTTAGAGTTGACCCTAGAGGAGCACTAGAATGTTTTTGCCGAAGTGATTCAATTTCTTCTCTGAGAGAATTTTGTTCTCCAGACAAAGATGAAAATCGATGAATCAAAGGGAACCTCCTTTTCTTGATAGGCACGCCTGCAATTAAATTACTAAACTGCCCAGCACACGTTTTAACCTCAGTCTGTCAATAGAAGATCAAGTAATCAATATCCGGGGAAAAAATTGGTATAGTTCGCTAATCGTAGTTAGCTGCAAATAAGGAAGGAAATAAACACCTCTTCGTGTCCTGAAACAGGCATGATTCCGAAGCTTGCCAAAAGGCACGATTTTCGAAGGTATATTATAATTCAAAAACAAAAGCAACTCTTGAATGTCATATATGAATAGATTAATATTCTGATCTTTTTTCCCCGAATTAATATTCTGATCTGAATCTAAGGCTGGTCGATATATATTTCTTCAAAAAGCTCCTCCTCCTCCCAGACAGCTAAACTTTATTTTCTAGCGTTGTTCACACTTCAAAGTGGAAAAAACATAAAAGAAGTTGGTAGTCACGTGAAGCTGCAAAACACAGAACATGAAGCTGCAATATCAGAATAACGCTACGCTGAACGGCTGAAGTATCAAAGTCAAACTAAACATATAGAGAGCAAGTCATGAACAGCAACTATAAATCTGGGAGCACGAATAAGGCCAAAATCTATCGGATCCAAAACTAACTACACAAATAAAATACAACGTCAGACCAGTCAATACCTAAATATTAACCCCCAAAACCGTGCATGCAGAATAAAAAGACCAGAAATCCAAGAATAATATCATGCTGATTAAGAAAATACGCCAAATCCACTAACACAGTGACTAAAAGAACTATTTGGATGTCATTGGATTGAAATCTAGAAACCTCAGAGAATTGTAAAACCAACATAAAAGCTATAGACCGCGACGAAAACAAGAAGGGTTCCCAAAAACAGAAGCAGGGACAACAAGGAAAAACGTCTCCCAAAGAACAATTTTATGGATTTCGATGTATGTAAGTGAGAAGAGTTTTGTGCGTGGAAAGTGATTGAGAATCACTTCCAAAACGGAGTTGAGCGAAAAAGGGATACCCAGCTTAGTGCAAAATGGTTATCGAAAGGATACCTAAAACAAATACAAACTATGAAAAATCGAAGCACAAATTCAGAGAATTTCCGACCAAGATTGAAGATGAAGAAGAAAACGACGACGGTGACTTTGCCGATGACGAAGACAAATGAATTACACGGAAAGAAATAAAAGGTTGAAAGCAGGTTCCTGGTCGAGCTACGCAACCTCGAGGAAACTTAATTGGGTGGTTTGATAGTTGACGCGTGTGTTTGGAAATTCTGTTGGGAGAATGGATTTTACAAATTTTAAGATATTTTATGGATTTCGAGATGGTTTTACGGATTTCAAGATGGTTTTTATGGATTTCAAGATGGTTTTTACAGATTTCAAGATGGTTTTATCTCGGCTTACTTGCACCGTTTTGGCAACGATGTTGCCAAACAAGCACGATGAGGACGTGGATTGTGGACATAAGTGGGACCACATTGTCAAATAATTCATCCAAGTGGTTTTTATTTTGGGGGCGAGGGGGGAGGTTATTCTTTTTCTTTTAACCGTATTATAATTTTGTTTTTAAAAGAATTAGGGCTTGTTTGGACTTCAAAATAGCTTTTACAGATTTCGAGACAAAACCTATATTTTAGATAATAGATTTGGAAAATAGATTTTACAAGGTTTTAAAAAGTTATTTATGTTTAGGAAATATTAGCTTTTACGGATTCCGAGGTAAAAAATACGTAGGAAAGAGAAAGAATAAAAAGTAGGAAAGGAAATAAAGGAAAGAGGAGAGAGAAGGATTCAAAAAAGTGTGAAAGATGAAATAGAGATGCAAAAAAGTAGGAAAGAGGAACCAGTAGGAAAAGAGAAAACCTCGGTTTCAAACTGAGGTTTTGTAATCAAAATAGTTTTTCAAAAAAATTTTGTACTTAAACAAAACCTGTGTGTTAATGTAAAATTTGACCAAGAGGGGGGTGAATTGGTCACATTTGAAAATTAAAACTTAAATCACAGAAATTAAAACAAAGTCATCGAGAGTGCAGAGGAATAATGGACACTGCGATTTATCCTGGTTCGGTCCTCTCTGACCTACGTCCAGTCCTCAGAGCTCTTCTGAGATTTACAATCCACTAACAGCAATCAACATGGCTCACAAGCCTTTACAAACAAGGAGTCACACTCCCCCTCACTAAATACAAGAGAACATAGGCTTTCACTCTATGTTTTTCCACAATCTCACAACCCAATAATCTCAAGGCCATGTCCTTGAATTTCTCACCGAATACAAGAATGAGTCACAAGTTTAAACTCTCAAAAGAGTATATATGCTAATCACTAAAGATCACATAACGATTTTGAATGTTTACAGAAGAAGAGAGCGTATAAGAAAAAGCGTTGTTTATCATCGTCCTCTTCCGTCTTTAATGCTTCTCTTATTTATAGCTGAGCTCATTCAATATGTCCGTTAGAGAAGATCAAATGTCCGTTACTCTGATTTAATAGCCGTTGTTTCTGGTTGGTGTGAGTATTGAATGCGGCAATAAATGTATTCCTTCGACATCAGCGAAGATTGTAAAAATTCTGATTGCTTCTCGTTATTGAAGATCTTCAACAGGTGAGACTTTTCCTATTTCATAGGTTAGTAAACGTGCATTTATGGTGGCATGTAAGTTTTAAAAATTTTTTCCGGGAATAAGGAAGGATTTGGTAAAAGTGAAGCTCCGTGTCAGATGTTGTTTGTCAGATAAAGTTGAAACTCGAGTTGTAGGAATGCATGACTCGAGTTCTGCTTCATAGATTTACAGCTATCTGAAATGTTATGTGATAAAACTTCAAGTTTTCAAAAATGCCTGACTCGAGTTAAGAAAACTTTAATTTGGAAACTCGAGTTCATAATGGAAGTTTCATAATGTAGTTAAAAAACTTTTATTTGAATAACTCGAGTTTAGACTGCAGGTTATGAAATCATATTGTGCAACTTGAGTTTTGAAAAATGTGTAACTCGAGTGGTCATAACTCTAATGTCAAAAACTTCCAGTTTTCAATCCAAATTTTGTAAAACAGTTATGCAACTCAAGTCATATATGTCTGGAACTCGAGTTAAATTGAAGCAAAATCTCCCTCAGAGGTTCAAGGGCATGAAACTCGAGTTCTGTATACCTGGAACTTGAGTTGTCACGACTTGAAGCTGGAAATTTGAGTTGTTGCTGAAAGTTCTGAGTAACTCGAGTTGCTGAAACCCCAAACTCGAGTTTTACTTCATGAGTTTTCTTGAAAATAGATTTTTAGGCATGCAATCCGAGTTCAAAGAAGTATGTGACTCGAGTTATCATAACTTGAAGCTGAAATAAATACTTCTCCCCCTTTTTGTCATCACTCAAAGAGGGTGAGAGGGAGACAAAGATGGAAGGTCAGAGGTCATAGAGGGATAAGGAACAGAGGTCCTTAGAGGAGATGCCTGAACATGATCCAAAGGCTGAGCAGAAGTAGAAAAGTCAATCTGTGCAAACAATCGCTCAGAAGATGAAGGCTCAGATCCCAGTGGTGGTGCTGGCTGAGGTGTCTGGCTTCCTCTAATATAATGCCCAGGAGACCCAACTTCACTATCCAATCCCTGAACCGAGTGAGATAAATATGCCAACTTACCTGATACAGAAACTTGGAATGAGTCAAAAAACTGAACCAAGCTGGTTGCAACAACTGCATCTAAGGATGACTGAAACATAGAATAAACATGGCTCTAAGTCTCAGCATAAAAAGCAGTGGTAAACTCTTCTCCCATTCTCCTGAATTAATTCTGCATAAAGGTTTGTAAGGCTGCATGAGATGTGATGTTGCTGTGCGGCAGATGACTGGGCCTCATCCTGACCTCAAGAGGTAGTAGAGGTGGTCCTTCTCCTCCTCCTAGAAACAGCTTCTGGCTCAGGATTGATGATTTCAATCTTCATCCGATAAAAGTGCGTGCCTGTAAACTGCTGAAGAGTCAATGGTATCTGATCAGGGAGAAGATACCAAACATGATAAAGATCCATGATGCGTGAAACTAAGTTGGGATACGGCAAGTACATCTTTTTCGATTTTGAGAGCACCAGCTTCTGCATTTCATTGAAAATCATCTGTCGAATATTCCTTCTCTCTTTCTTCATAATGGAGCCAAGAATATAATAGTCCATTAGAGAGAGATGGGTGTAGTTCTTTCCTTTATTCACCATGCATCGAGAATAAACGTAATGGATGGTCTTCTGTAATGGTGGCATGGAAGACGGTTCAAAGTGTAAGCCCTGTTCCTCCTGAAACTCTTTACCTGACCGCAATGCCTCGAATATCTCCATATTTCCAAGGTCCTTTAGTGCCTTATCATAGCCTCCCGTACCCAGATAAACATTCAACAATTCAACAGAAATATTGATTCAACTACCCCGCATGACCGTCTGCAGCCCATATTCTATAATTTTCTTCTTATTTCCAACAACATTCTTTTCAACCATGTTTTTATAGAAGACTCTAACCATGTCGGAATTAAAAGGGGTTTGTAATGAAATCAAACTGTTATAATATTCCAAATATTCCTTTACATCCTATCATAACAAACCACTTATATGATCCAAATCCACAAAAACAGCAGGGCACAAGTCTCTATCTTTAAACTTGAAAGGGGAATTAATCATTTCCGAATTGGCATTGTAGCCCTGAGGTGCCTCTAGAATCTCCGGTTGAGACTTCTTTCCCTTCTTGGACCCTTTCTTTCGAGATGATGAAGCCATGTGAGTGGGGGTTGCACTTTCGGTCTCGAAATTAAAATGATGATCGATAGGAGTGGGCTCTAGCTGAGATAAAGTGTCTATCATGTGTGCCTTGCTCTTGTCTTTCTTGCTCAGAATGGATTTTGGATGCCCTGTTCTCGGTCTCCTAGCCAGAGGAATCCCTGTTTCTTCCTCGGAAGGTTCGACAATACATATACGCTTGGATGGAGTTTGAGACCTTCATTGGGATTCAGAGGGGCTTTAGAAGTGGATTTGGGAGACTTCCTAGTTGTAACTTTGGTGCGTGCCATTGAAAATTTGACTCAAAGAGCACGAAGAGAGGAATTTTTGGCCGAGAGGGGTAACGACGTCAAGAAGCTTTAAGGAGGGATTAAGCAATGGAATGGAGATGATAATGAGTGAAATCGAAGGGGTTTTGTCGGTTTAGAGGTACCTGAGAGTTTGTGACGATTCCCAGCTGTTGTAACGGTTGAAAATGAAACGGATTGGAGAGAACTCGAGTTAGGAAAACAGAGGTTAGGGTTCGAGTTACGGCAGACAAGGGGAAATATAGTTTCTGAGTGATGGAACTCGAGTTTCGTTGTGAGAAAAGTGATTTCTCAGTTATAGAACTCGAGTTTCGAGAGGCAAAAAAACTAATAGTCAAGAACTCGAGTTGTGTTTTCGCAAAACTCGAGTTTCGTGATTCCCATATGAAGAGATGCCTCAGATCTCGAGTTATGCATTTTCATAACTCGAGTCGTAGGCCTATGAAAGAAAAATACGTACCTGAACTCGAGTTGCCATATTCCAAAACTCGAGTCACATCAACTTCCATGCCATAACTCGAGTTTGCCTTCCCAGTTTTCTTATGTAGTATTGGAACTCGAGTTGCCTCTTCCCAGAACTCGAGTTTCAAGCCTCTGGATCACAACTCGAGTTGCTTTCTTCCATGACTCGAGTTTCTGAGCTTTGCTTCTTTGAACTTGTTTTTGGCACTTACACGGAAACCTGTAAAACTTACTAAAGACACTTCGATGCTTAAGTTAGTATAATCAATTATCAAAACAATGGTAAATCAACATTACTTACAGTTCATTGGGATTCACCATTCCCAATTCCATTCGAATGTTCATGAATTGTTCTTTGGCTAACGGTTTGGTGAAAATGTCTGCTATTTGTTGATGGGTTGGAATGAAGACCACTTTGATGTCTTTCCTTTGCACATGATCTCGGATGAAGTGATACGTATATCGATATGCTTTGTCCGATAGTGATGCACCAGATTCTTTGCCAAATTGATAGTGCTAGTGTTATCACATAATATAGGAATTTTTGTGAAGCTCATTTCCAAGTCTTGAAGTTATTGTTTCATCCACAACATTTGAGCACAACAACTCGCCGCAGCAATGTATTCAGCTTCCGTTGATGATAGTAAAACTGTTGACTGCTTCTTGTTGAACCAAGATACTAATGATCATCCGAGGAATTGGCATTGACCACTCGTGCTTTTTCTATCCGTTTTGTATCTGGCGTGGTTCGAGTCTGAGTATGCAACTAATTGCTCATCTATTCCTTTGGGATACCATATTCCAAGGTCAATTGTGCCAGCAAGATATCTGAATATTCATTTTACGTACTCGGTATGTGATTCCTTCGGTACTGCCTGATACCGTGCACACATCACAACACTAAACTCAATATCTGGTCTGCTAGCCGTGAGGTAAAGTAATGAACCAATTATTCCTCTATATCGCTTGATGTCATAATCTTTTCCTTTTACGTCTGCATCAAGCAATGCTGTTGAGCTTATTGGAGTGTCTGAACTTTTGCACTGATCCATCCCGAACTTCTTCAAAAGCTCCTTCAAATATTTTGTTTGACTAATGAAGATGTCGTTTTGTTGCTGTTCTATAAATGATTCGTGCTTGTTTGAGTTTTATGCTAAAACTATGTTGTACACAAATCGAGATAAAGCTCTGCTCACATGCTTACTTTAACTTATATAGGGCTTGTTTGGGAAGTCCGTTAGGAGAACGATCACATATTCTGAGGTAAATATGTGAGAGGAATTTTGTCTCGGTAAACGCAATAATGGATTTTGGGAAGACGGTAAACAAGCCCATAAAATCACTCTCCTAACGGATTTCTAACTATGTGTGAAATTTTTGTGTTAAGCACATGTTTGAAGCCAATCACTTTTTTTTTGTTACAAAAATTTTTATGTGGGTTTGGCATCGGTCCCCCACCAAGGTCAGGGCACGGCCCATGACTCTTTGAGCACTTGCTAGGAAAATTCAAGGGAAACTGTCTTCCCTTTTCAATCTACAAGGGCACAATTGTCTTTTCACTAAATAAATTAATTTCACAATGGTTCCTTGAGACTTATGACTAAATATTTTAAACTTTATGACATTTTGTTAAATATTTCTGTTATTTGGGACCGCACAGTCAATTTCTAAAAAATTTTAAACGGACATCTTGATCACTCCTCTCCCGGGGAAAAGCACAAGTGACAGCCCAAGTCCAACCCCTGAGGCTGAGGTTCCCATTCAATTTCAATCGATTGTATGGGTCTATGATTCGGGCGTTGGACTGGAACCGCCCCGATCCGATATAGAATTTTTTTTTAAAAAAAGTAGATGGACGGCTTTCGAACCCTAGTCCGTTTGGGTAGTTAGCGAGAACATACAGAAAGGTATCGCCTTACTCCAGTCTCCAGCAACGGAGCTTCGTTCCCCTCCCGTGCATCGGGACTCAGGTGACTACTGGTGAGACCAAGCACTACAGAATCTATTAATTGCTCACTTGTTCTCTGAATCACTTGAACTTTGAATAGCGAGGCTTGAGTCTGTAAAGTTCTCTGAAAGCTTGCTCAAAAGATGCAGCATGACGAGGTTATATGGCAAGTTATCAGGCACAACCACTGCAGTTTCATGGCCAAGTAACCTTTTTCTTTCTGTCTTCATCTTTGTTTTTATTCTTTTCTTTCTCTCCATATTTTTGACTCACGACAAATAATTTCATTTTCTTCTCCTTCGTTTTATGTTGGGTTTTGTAGAATCACGACGGGGAATTTCTGTAGAAACCCGTATAATGTGACTGGAATTTGCAACCGAAGCTCGTGTCCTTTGGCCAATAGTCGCTATGCCACTATTCGGGATGATAATGGTGCCTTTTACTCGATCTTTTGTCTTTATTCTTACACTACACGTTTCATCTGCACTTAAGTCTTTAGATTTCATTTAGTGTTGTCGAGAAATTGGTGGTTATGGAGTAAAAGTTTGTGGGTTATGATTATTGAATATTTTACCTTTATGAACTTGCATGATAAAACTGCTAGTTCTGGTTTTCCTCTTTAGAGAATAACATGAAGAATTAGAAATGCAATAGTTATCTGACCGAACTTATTCTTTTAAGCTGTTTATTTCTGCTATTTTTTTCTGCGTGTATATATTGAACAATTGCTTCAGCACACCAACCATATGTTGGCATACCTAGGAATGATACCAGTCATGTTGCTTTCACAACATGCAACTAACGATGCAGTTGCATTGGATGCTGCAGGAGTATTCTACCTTTACATGAAAACTATAGAAAGAGCCCATATGCCGAACAATCTGTGGGAGAGAGTTAAGCTTCCCAGGAATTATGAAAAGGCACTTGAAATCATCGACAAACATCTGGTACCAAAGATCTAAAGTAGTTTACAACTACTGAATATTACATGATTTACTTATACTTTCATAGTTAGTTGATCTGCCTGAACTTTTTTTGGCTTGGACAGATGTATTGGCCCAAGTTTCTTGTACATAAAACAAAGCAGCGATTGACTAAAATGACCCAGATGCGGATACGCATGAGGAAGCTTAGTTTGAAGACAAGGTTGAAATTAGAGTCTCATTCTCCATCTATCATGTGTTCTATTTGCTCATTATCTTACGATGCAACCTTGTGTTTGATAATCTCATATTTGGTTGACTGTTGTCTTATTGCATTGCGTTTCTTCCATTATAAATTATAAATTATGGATATTTTATAATATTTAGGCGGTCGTTGAAAATTCTTGGTATGTATTTGAGATTTCCATCATTTAAGATTTTGGTCATTTCTTATATGCTCCATTAATATTTCCATGGTTAAGTACTAAAGCTAATGCTGCTTTTGCTTATTGGCCTCTTTTCTACCTTGTAATAAATACTACTTTTAGATAAGAAGCTTGAAGCCTACATATCCTTTATCTATATTTGGGTTGTCACGCATAAGGCATTACAAGATTTTTCATTTCTCACGATAATAACCTGATTCATCAGGTAGGTGACATTGTTATGTTGTTTTGGACAGGGAAAAAATAATGACGACCCCAAGGAAAGAAAAAAAGAGAGAAGCTAGAAGAGAAGAGAAGGCTGAAAAGGCAGCATTGTTAGACAAGGTTATACTTAATCCTACTTTGATTTCACTACATATTAAATCTAATGTTCCCTTACTAACGCTGATCTAGTTATATAGGCTATTGAAACTGAGCTGTTGGAACGCCTTCATAAAGGAGTTTATGGACCTGGTGACATAGTTAATTATCCTCTAAAAGAGTACAATAATGTTCTTGATATGGAGAAGCTTCAACCGGCTGAAGAGGAAGATGAAGAAGTACGCGTTTGTAGATCTGTTCTTTCTTTTTTCTTGACTATCGTATATACTGAATATTCAAGGTTGCAGTTTGACTTAATGAAACGCCTCACTGTTATAATGATTTAATTTTGTTTTCTAAACGTACAGGAACCTGAGGTTGAATATGTAGAAGGTTATGATGATTTAGAAGAGGTAGATGATATGGAGGATTTTGCTGGCTTTGGGACTCTTGAGGCTCCAGATGATTATAATGATGATGAAAATGGTATAGTTTCGTCCAGAAGCTTTGCAATTTGCATGTTATGTGTCAAATATTTCTATCCCATAATGCTTTTATTAGCATGTGCTTGGCCTTTCTAATGGATTTAACCTAAAAGTAAATGATTTCTGCATAAAATTGTGACCCCTCGGTAATGTTATGAGAAATAGCATTGGGAACATAGGAGATTACCGGTATGATTGGGAATCACATCTAACTTTCATTAGACAATACAGTTACAACTCTCTAAACTCACAAATAATCTCTAAGCATACAAACTTTACACAGATCATAACTGCACTGAGTATGCAACACACACTGACATCACAGAGAATTTTGAAAAGGCAGGGGAAACTCAAATAAAATTAAACTGGAGAATTGATTGTTTTAGTAATAACTGGCTTCGTGAATTGCTCGAAGAAAAATGGATCATATGTTAATACTTGTGTAAGATTTTGTCATTCAGATACAATGTTGCATGATACATCTGTTTGTTTATGTTATCCTCTTAAATTTATTGGAAATAGTAGAGAAAACGCTGTTTTTAATTTTAGACAATATAAGTGTGAAATGAAATGCACATTTATTGTGAAAAGCACAATGTAATCAGTATTTGCTGACCCAGCTGGAACTGACGAGGAAGAAGGTTATGTAGCTGTTCACAAGAAGTTGGCAAAGAATAGACGATCTGAGAACAATGTACTTGACAAAAAATCAAAGAAAGCAAGGGTGCTTGTAGAGGTAATCACGTGCTCTGTTCCAATTCTTTTTTAAAGGTGCTGGATTTTTGCTGTGATGAATTCATTTTCTTGGTTGATGTTTTAAGTCTGTTTTCTGGTACCTCTGCTAGTTTGCTGGTATTGATTTTAAATAGTTGATGCCTCTTGCTAGAAAGGATAAATGCCTATTGTTACAATTTGAGAACAAAAATACACACTTGTACATGTGGCAGCTATTGATCGATTGTGTGGGTTATGTAAATGTCAATAAAATGGTTAAACTAAATATCAGGGCTCTTGAAAGCAAATTAATGGCAGTGGGATGCATTATTGTTATTAACTCTGCAGGTCTCTTCAATAATAAAATTCTATGACCATGCATGTGTCATGCAGGTACTTTATGGAGATCTGCAAATCTCCACATGCCCTTTTATTTTCGTATTCCATGGATGTTATCTGTTTTAACCAAGTTTAATGTGGCCTGTGTTTCAAAAATTTGGTTCTTGGTATTTACTATAAGGTTTACAGTATGCAAACATGTCATTCATATTAATGGAAGTATAAAAGGAATAGGTAATTTCTAAATGCATACAAGGTTATGCTAATAGAAGTACGTCCTACTGATTCCTTTCACAACTTTATCATTTTACTTTGGGAAGCAGTTTTTAAAGATCACAAGCAATGTTAGACCGGTTTCATCAACTCATTATACTACATCTCTTAAACTATGGTTGCATGGATCGAATAATTCTTCACGAGCAAGTTCATATATGCATGAAACAATTTATTTCACCTGTGGCACCTCAAATTACATTCGAATTTTAATATGATTTCAGGTTGAGGGCGAGGAAGCTGATGAAAGACAAAGGGCTGTTCAATAGTGGCCATTCCATCTTAAATATTCTCTATTTGCTTTGTGGGTTTCGAGAAAACCGCTATATGTGCTATAATAGAATAGGAACTGTGATGGTTGAGTATTTGACCCACAAGAAAATTTTGATTCGAGAAATTTTGTATTTGTTGCCAAAGTGTTATACTAGAATAGGAACAGTGGTGGTTGAGAAAACTGCAATAGCTTTGTTTGTATTGTTTATGGCAAGTGTCATAATCTTTTCAAGAAAAATGATCAAATAATATTAAGATTAAAAGATTAATACGTGAGATCCCCAGCGAGAGGTAAGGCGGAAAAGTCAGAAGCAGCATAGTAGTCAAACTAATCAGATACGATGGCAAAACAAGTAGCAAAATGATTACTCTTGAAACGGATAATGTAGAGGGTCTTTAACGATAGTACCTGCAAAGTATCATAACTCTTGATGGCATTTGTCATGTCAAGGTATAAATTACTAGTAAATATCTATAAAAAAATATTTGGTAATTGGTTTTGAATTTATTCAAAAATAATACTCCTTCCCTTATTCTAAACAGGGTAATGGTGCAAATTTGGCAATCTTCCAAAGTGTAGGTGGTATAATTTACGTTTGGAAGGTGTAAATATAGCAATTATGTTTTTCAAATGGTGTAAAACAAGCAACAACGTTAAAATACCCAAATGTTTATCAATTTCTTGTAGGTGGGGTTTCCCACTCTAACCAGGTGTAGGACTTGTATTTGACCGTTTGAATGTGACAGGTGAAATATTAAACACCAAAGATTACATAAGATAATAACGGGATACAGAAAATGTATTTGACCGTTTGACCGTTTGAGTATCATATAATAATATTCATAACATTTTCTCAAGATACCATGACTAAACGTATGCTTAAAAAAACTCCAATGGGACCCAAAACTAGTAGAAGAAAAGAGCACATTTATATATATATACACATCCTAATGCGTCATTATTAAAAATCTTTATAGGAAAACCGGTAGAACAAAACCTATATAAGAAAAAAAAAAAGATGTTTGTACCATAAACTCTTTGGTGAACAAATCTGCTAGATTTTCACTAGAACGGATTTGCTAGATAATAATTTCACCTCCTTTTCAAAGTTCATGAGCAAAGAACTTTAGTGAAATAAGCTTTGCTCTATTACCCTTGATATAGCTGTACCTACATTACAAATAAGTATAATAAGCAGCACCACTTAAATGATCAGTTCATGGTTAGATACACCTAAGTATAATAACCACACATCCATAGTGCTTCTGAGATAATGAAAAATGTGTTCACTCTATTCTAATATATTTGTGACGTTAAATAATTATATCTTGCTAGTGCCCTAATAGCTTTTAAGTACGGTACTTTTGGACCAAGTCATTTGGGGTTCATAATGGATGTGACTTATTTAGCAAAAATATTATATGACCTTCATTTCAAAATCTCTATGCAAACAATCATTTACCCTTTTAAGCTCTCTAGGAGTTCCAATTATATTGTTATCATCAACATAGACAACAATTATGGCAATCTTACATAATTTTCATAAAAACATGCATTAATTGCTTCAAACCATATAAAGACTTATATGACTTAATTTAATACTGTTTTCGAAAATTTGCATTTGATGCTTCTGACATCTTGAGTCTCTTAGGAACTTTCATATAAATGCCATTGTCAGTTGTACCATATGAATATGAAACCATGACATATATGATACACAAGTCAAGCCCTTCATTTGCTATTAGGCTAATCAAATAACGATAAGTAGTCACGTTTTAAAATATTAGGGTGAATCAATATCAAAGATTACATAAGATAATAAAAATCGATGATAATGATAGATATGGACATCAACATAATAATATTCATAATAACAATAAAGGATCCCATGTTTTAATTCATTTTGAGTTCCTCTCTTATTTATTTTTATCATATATTATAATTCATTTTATTTTAATAAATTATATTTAGGTAAATCAATATTACTTAAATAACTAAATGATAAATTCCAAATATTTTGAAATAATTATTTTAAATGATAATTTTAGAAATACAATTTTAGGATTTCACAATTAGAATTAAAATTAAAAAAACACTATTCTAGTGCATTGTTGTTGGTAAACAAGTATAGGTTGAGTGACTAATGTTCCTCACACATGAGATTCCACAAGTAAACGTGAGAAGGGGAGATTATTGTAAGGTCTTAAGGAATGAAGTTATTTATGAAAATGTCTAAAGAGTTGTCAATGGCAGCTGTTCCACTTGTCAATGATACTTCTCGACTTGTCATTGACAACCTCTTAGGACCTTTTCGTAGATAACGCCTTTCCTTGGGACTTTACAATAAATCTCCCATGTGAGAAGTGTCTGATTAGGTAATGCATATGCATGTATCTTATGCTCTAAGTGCATTTAACATAGAAGCTTTGTGGACTGGCATTGAAAAAGCAATTGAAAGAATACATGTAAACAACGGATTACAAGTATAAAAAGTTAAAAAAAAGGATTACACTGCCAAGCCAGCTGCTTGACCTATCCTTTCTTGTGACCTTTAGTTACCTATAAAATTCAACATGACATGCAATCTCTTTACACAACAGCTCTGATGCATTAGCTAACTTTATATGCTTTCAGAAATTACTAAACCTATCAGATATGTGTTTAGATTGAGGTTTATATAGTGCATGTTTGGGAAACAATTTTTCCCAACAGTATGTCGAAATCTGTAAAGTTATCTTGGAATCCGTAATTCCTTTCTTTCAAAGAATTTTCAAACACACAAATTTTTCACGTTTGTCATATTTATGGGTGACATCATTGTATTGTCTGTGTATATTATATAATTTTGCTTTTCATTTATTATTATTTTGATCTTGTTTTTATGATATATAATATATGTGTAATATGAATAAAGTTGAAAAGTTATTGGATTTTAAGATAAAGATAATGAAATTTAAAGTTTTGAGTGTTATTTTATAATTTCCCATAAGGAGGAGGAGAACCTTTACGATGTCGTTTTATCATTGGCGATTAAATTCTTGCTAGCTGATGATGGAGGTCACTTCCCCCGTTCCCCATCCAAGCTTCCGTTTCCTTTCTTCTCCCGTACGATGGACATCGATTCCCTTCCCAACGGCGGTGACGCCGCTGCAACTGACACCACCGGAGCCACCTTGACTTCTACCGCCGTCGGAAACGCCGCGGCACCTCCTCCGTCCTCGCAGCTCAGCAAATTCACTGAGTCTTTGAAGCTTGAGCATCAGTTCTTGAGGGTCCCCTTTGAGCACTACAAGAAGACGATCCGTGCTAATCACCGCATCGTCGAGAAGGAGATCTCCTCCCTCGTATCTGGCGTTTCTGTTGCTGCCGATAGTGATATGTCCCGCGATGACGCCGTCAACCGCCTGAACTCTTTTGTCTCCAGGCTCCAAGGGATTAAGAGGAAGGCAAGTGCAAATCGAAATTGTTGATTTTGAATTATGACACTATGCTCATTCAGGAAATTCAACTTATCTTTGCTGTTATTGAAAGTTAATTGTCCCCACTTCACACAAGTTTTTGGTCGCACAAGTGAAGATATTTATTGATATTTTGTGGACAGAGGGAGGGATAGTTATGAATTTTATTCCTTACTTTTGATTTCATTTTCTATAGTTATGAATTTTATTCCTTACTTTTGATTTCATTTTCTATTGTCATTTTGGGTGACAAACGTAGTAATGTGTGATCAGTTTTGGGGATAAAAATGCAGTTATTGTTTAATATATTCTATGAATGATTTGCATAGATAAGTTTGAAGATATTAAGAAAACCTATAATTTGGATGCATCATGAAGGAAACTGACATTTTTTTGGCGTGTTATTTGATTGATCTCTCTTTTCAGGATGCATTGTGGGAAGTATTGTATTCACATTGTATCCACCAGATTTTTTTTTTTTCAAAAAAAAAATTCATTATTCAGTCATATAAACGAGTGGAATAGTTTACCGAAGTGAAGATGGAGATTGTATATATTTTATGGTATATCAGCAAGAGGGATAGTTTCAATGAATTATTTAGATATAAAGTTTAAAGATGACCGAAATCTTTTGAACGTTGAACCAATAACCTAAGAGATGATGGAGAGAGAGCTCGACATGGTGTTGATAGTTAAGGGTGATCGTTCACCTAACGCAAACATGGAAGATAATCGTACGACAAAGAAAGTGAAGATCAGAGATAAAGAGGATGCTGATACTTTGATGAGATTGGAGGATGACGCAGCCAAAGACGATTTTCATGCAGACTAGGCTTCCACCTAGACAAAGCCCTCCTATGATGAAGTTGCTGCCAACCAATCTCTATTACCAACGAGAATGGAAGATGACAAGGTCTACTCAAAACCTCAAGGTGTGGTTGATAACCAAACTGCTTCCTTTAAAAATAAACTGATAGGAAATGTTGCAGTATCAAAGCACATTCCTGAAGCCCAGAAAGTTTATCTTCAAGTCTCGGTTGATAATGTTTATGTTACCATGGAAGGACTCATACCAACTATCACTTTCTCTCAGTGTGTTAAGGATTTTATGACCCAATGCATGCAGTATTGTAGTGAAAATTTTAGGTCGCTTTGTCCGACATGACACACTATACACTAAGATCATTAACTTATGGAAACCCACATGCACTTTCAAGTTAACTGAACTTGATGGTGAGTGCTTCATGGTTAAGTTTGAGGAAGAGTCTGACTACCAGAAAGCCATGCTTGGAGGCCCACGAGTGGTGCTTCATAGGAACCAACATTCTCACTAATGAACCTTGAGATAAATCAAGTCTACAGCTGAGTTCGCCTCCCAGGGCTCCCATACCCTACTATAAGCATGTTTTGAGGGCCATTGGCGAGGTGATTAGATAGCTTCTGGAAATTGACCACAATAGGGAAGGAGTTGACAAGGTGTGTTTTGCTTGGCTTGCTGTCAAAATAGATCTCACCAAGCTGTTAATCTCTAAGGTCAAGCTTGATTGAGTAACACATTTTGTCGAATATGAAGGGCTCCCTACAATTTGCTACCATTGTGGCCGCTACGGCCATTTAGAGGCATCCTACTTGATTAAGCTGCAGAACTGCTCTAGCCTTTGCTATTCCATCGGAAAAGACTCTGATGATTGTCTCCTCAATATTGGCTGTTTTGGGCAACGGGCCGTGTCAATCTAAAGCTAGAGAAGATCAAGCTTTTGGAGCATGGATGAAAGCACCTACCAAAAATGGGAGAATTTGGCAGAGGTAGCAAAAAGCAGGTTGAGCACAATATCCCCAATCATGAAAATGGTGGTAACCATTTTAGCATACTTACCCACTCAAACGATAATGAGGAAAGAATATATATTCCAGCCTCAATGCTGTCAGAAATGAGGCGCATCAAAAGAAGCATACCAAGTCAATGCCATCTGAAACGAGAAAATATGCTAAGCAATCCAGCCCCAAGAAAACTGTGCATACCCAATCCAAGTCAACTGCCAAATCCTCTGAAACTACTTTTAACTCCCTTGCTTACCAACAAAATTGTCTTATCTCAAAGTTAGACCCGACCAAACACAAAATTGTCTCCACCACTGACACTCGCAGAACACCCAGGACAGAACACACATCCATCGCCCTGAACTTCGTTACCTCTGAACCCTCTCTCCCACAATCAAATCCACCTATAATATCTAGCCAAGAAAATTTTAAGCCCAAACCACCAGATAAGAGCTCTGTCAAAGTGGGCCACAATATGAAGCCCAATGTGCAAATAAAGGCTCTCAAATCTAAATTGAGGCCTGAGATGGGACATTTTCTGAAGAGCTCACCAAGGCTTTGGCTGAGGCTCTCGGTGCTCCAATTACTTTTGATGAAGAGCCAGCCTTTTGGGAATCCACAGAGTCAGGCTTAGATGATGATTCAGCCTTAGAGAGATCCAAGATGGAGCCATAAGCCTCTCTTCCTTTTAAAATGAATAAATCTATTTTTGTTTAGAATTGCCAAGGAGCAGGATCAGTGAGTTTCCATAGGTTTCTTTAATCCCTCCTTTACAGTTATCGACAATGTTTGGTTGCTCTCCTAGAACCATGAATCTCTGGAATGATAGGCTATCCTAATTCGCACCATGTTGAAGCTATGGGTTATTCTGGAAGAATATGGGAATTATGGACAGATGCTATAAAGGTGGATATTTTGTATAATCATAAGCAATTCATTCACTTTGGCATCAATGACGACCTGGGTAATCACCTTTTTCACCACTGTCTATAGGAGTCCCACCTCCTTCATTCCTGCTAATCTTTGGTGGGATCTTCTTCTCCCAATTTCCTCTAATGATGCGTCACTGCTTGCTGGAGATTTCAATGCCACCATCTCTTCCCAAGAACGTGAGGGTGGCTCTTGTCGTGGAAACCACAGGTGTACAGCATTCAAGGATTTTCTCTATACAACTTGCTTGATTGACTTGGGCTTTTCTAGTCCAAAATATACATGGGAAATAGGAAGCTTATTAGCACGTTTTGACTGTGCTTTTGGTAATTGAAAGTGGGTACAAAGCTACCAAAACACCTAGGTCATGCACCTTCCAAAAATTCAGAATGATCATTGGCCCATCCTTATTAAGCTTGAAGGTGAAAGAGGACCTCAACAGAGGCCTTTGCATTTTCTTGCACCTTGGATCCTACACCCCACTTTCAAAGACCTCGTTGCAACCTATTAGAATACTAATTGTTGCCTAGCATATAAAATTGATTCCTTTGTTTTAACAGCTCATAACTGGAACAGTGATGTATTTGACATGATAGGACAAAATAAGTAATCCCTTTGGAGGTGCATTAATGGAGTTTAACGTTTCCTGGAGTAACACCCACTCTCCTCTCACCTACTAGAGGTGAAGCATACACTTTTTGCTGAATATGAAATGGTGTGCTTGCAAGAGGAATTATTGTGGTTGCAAAAATCAAGGAGCCAATGGATTAAAGACGGTGACGGTAATGGAGCACCATGTGTCACCTAAACAATGCGGCGGAAGTGGCACTAAAGAGCGAAGTATGGTTGGTATCAACACACTCCTCCTGAAACTAAACCTTAAGCAACCTCTTACCTCTGGAAGAGTCTACTCTTTTTGTGGAAGGATTTCAGCTTGGGTTTGGTTTGGAAGATTGGAGATTGACATAATATCCGGTTTTGGTCTGATAACTGGGTGGAGGACCTTGGTCCATTGTGTAACCTCGCCTTCACCCATATCCATGAAGAGGATTTACAAAAGAGCGTTCTCCATTATGTCTCCCCCTCTGGTAAATTGAATTGGTAGGAATCTAGGCACCTTCTTCCAAGCACACTTTTGAACTAGATCGCTCAAATTAAGCCTCCAACAAGGGAAGAGTCGAATGCATCATGCTTCTGGCAATTAACAAGCAATAGAGAATTCACAGTTCATCCTTCATATCAACAACTTATGATGCAATTTTGAATGATGAGAGTACACTCTGGGACCTCACTTGGAAGTGGTCAGGATTGCAATGAGTGCACACCTTCCTCTGGTTAGCTCTTAGCAAGAAGCTACTCATGAACATTGAACGGGTTAAGAGGCGTATGACCATAGATGATTGCTATGAACTATGTGGGCAAGCCCCTAAGGACTTGAACCATGTCCTTAGCCACTACACACTAGCCTCATCTTGCTGGAATCTCCTCTTACCTAACCATCTTCGGTCACGATTCTATAGCCTGCCTTTCAATAAGTGGCTGTCTGATCACCTTTCACTTCACTCTAAGAACCCTTTTTGGTGCATCACGCTTGGTATATTATGTTGGAAGCTATGGCAAGCATGAAACCTCTAACTTTTTGGGGAAGAGTTTTCGCTCCTCTCCTTATCAATAAAGTTCTCTCTCTGATTGAATATACTGTCGAGGCTATGGCTTTCTGTAGGACTACTTGAGTAGCCTAATTTTCTGTAGTTCTGCTTGTTTGTTTTTATTCACCACCTCATGTACTTCCGTTTGTAAATATTTGATGAAATAAAATCCACCCATTTTCCATTCAAAAATAAAAAAGATGATCGAAATCTTTGATGCATCAATAAGGACATTGACTTTTTCTAGGTGTGATGTGATTGATTTGTTGTGAAAATATTGATCTTCCTTTTCTTCAAGGGTCATGGCGCATTTTTGCATCCGCAGTTCTTGTGCCAAATGATTTATTCACACTCATTGGTGATTGTCTCACATTTTTTTCACAAGTTTATTCACCATGATCATCATGTAACAATGTCTTCAGTTGGAGGAAGGAAGTCGAGCAGAGCAATTACAAGCTCAAAGGTATCGGGTGCGTATTGGTCACTTAGAATCTGCTGATGCAGAAAAAATATCAGAATGGAACGACACACGTCTGAAGAGGATCTTGGGGGATTACATGTTAAGAATGTCATATTATGATACAGCAGTGAAACTTGCTGAATGCAACGATTTACAGGTAAGTCTTGTGAATTTTGTTTTGTTCTGTGTTTTTTTAACCCCCTTTGTAAAATTTGGACTTTCTGTTTTTAAAAGGAGCCAAATGGCTATTGACTTCTTGAGGATTCTATGAATATTCCTTGGTGCTTTGTTAAACAAATGATGGTTTCCCAAGCTCTAATTTTCAACTATCAAGCCATTTTATTCCACTTTGGATCTGAAAACTATGTCATTCTTTCTGCATCAGGACCTTGTTGATATTGATGTATTCCAAGAAGCAAGAAAGGTTATCGATGCTTTAGAAAACAAGGATGTTGGACCTGCTCTAGCCTGGTGTGCTGATAACAAATCAAGGTTGAAGAAGATCAAGGTTTGTATTAATGTTTCAAATTATTAATAGCTGGTCGATTGATGAGGTTATTTATATAATCCTGCTTTGCTTAAATTTGAAATATTGTATCTATATTCATATGCATTTTTTATGGTGTTGAGAAAGTGATTTATCCGATGCCTAAAGAGATTTCACTTGCAAGTGAAGATCCTTGGAAAAGACATCACTGTGGAAAATTCAACTATGTTGATGCCATATTGTTTCAAGAGAACTGGTTGTTGGTGGGTTTAAAGATGTCATCATGCGATTATTGAAATCCCTCCTTTTACGAGGATCCTTGTGAAAATCTCTGCTACACTGCTACTTTAGGCAGTTTGACTCATTGAATCTCCTTAGATCCTTTTTAAGTGACTAAAGGACGTGCTTGCTTCATTTGCTTCTTTTATAGTCATTCATGCAGCATTCATTGTTGCATGGTATTGAACCTTTATTTTTTCCATCCACTTCAAGCATGTTTCTCCAGAATTGAGACCAATTTTGATAGAATACCAAAGATCATGGGATCGTGGATGAAGATAATGAATTAATTTGTTACCATAATTTTATGATCTATTAGTTTATTTTATGTACGAATAATAAAGAGATATTAATTATAAATATCTCGATTAGTATTTTTATTTTAAGTATTATTATTAGGATCTAGTATATTTAGATTAGAATATCTTAATATATCTTAAATTCAAATATTCAAATATTTGAATAAAGATATTAGAATTATTTTAAATTAATTATTGTAATCTCTTTTCTTATAAATAGGCTAGCCTTCCCAAAGCTAGTCATGGAGAAATAATATATCGGTTTCGTTCTCTGTACTTTCGGGAGATTCTCCTAAAATATTTGGCTAGTGAGGATGAGTGGAGCGAGATCCTTTCTCTCTTTTCCTTATTAGAGTTGGCTTCATTGATTATGAGTTTAAGATCCTTGCTCATATTCTAATGGAGATTTTCTTCCATCCTTTATTAAGTTATGGGGTTAGATTCTGACTTCATACTTTGATAAGGACCTATCATCCCTTTCTTTCTTTCTACCATTTTAGATCCTAACAAATTTTGTGACCTTTAACCAATGATCTGGACTTCTATGGAATGTGTTTTACTTGTCAGAACTTAGCATTATGCTGCTCCTTTTTTCTAAGTCTCAGTGTACCATCAATGTTTGCCTCCAATTAAATTTCTGTGTGTTTTATTTTTATTTTTTATTTTGTAGAGATGGGGTAAGATTTCTGCAATGTGAAATTATGGGAAACTTAATGGAAATGCAGGAAGCTCTAGTTTAGAGATATTTTCATTTGACATATCTTCCAACTTTTATTTGTATTTTCCTTTTTTTTGCCTGGTTTATTTGTATTTACATACCTGTTGAATAATATCAGTTTATCTTGTCATTTTTCTCACCTAATTTTCCCCCTGCTCTTTCTAACTTTTTTCATTCTCATTTTAAATATTAATTGTTGTCTCATATCTATTATATCTGTCCCTACCGTTGAGGGTAAGACATATATACCATGGTACTTGATAAACAAACGTTGACACTGAGTTTCGGATCTTACTATCATTATTGAGTTAGGTTGGTTTTATTGACAACAGAGCAAATTGGAGTTTCAACTAAGACTTCAAGAATTCATAGAGTTGGTACGGGCTGAAAATAATTTGCGAGCCATCACATATGCTAGGAAATATCTTGCACCATGGGGGGCCACGGACATGAAAGAATTGCAGCGAGTCATGGCAACCTTGGCCTTTAAAAGAGATACTGAATGTGCTACATATAAGGTAAGCCTTGGCTGTCTAATATTTGTGCATGTTTTACATTAATAGTATTATTAATTTTGCCATGGTTAGCTGAATTTACATTATTTTATTAACTGGTGTGTATCTTTTGAATTTTGATTTTTTTTTGGGAATTGGATTGGTTAAATACCGTTTATCAATATTAGTATTGATTTGAAAGTTGAAGATACCACTCCTCTCTTTTTCTTTGCTTTGTTGTAGGTGGAAAAATCCATATAGTTTTCCCCGAGATGCGAAGATGTGAATGTGTGTTTCAGTTAGATTGTTAGCTTCATTTTAAAAATTTGCGTGTTTCAAGTACCTTCAATATATTTTTGTTTTAAGAATGGAGGGATATGAAGCTTGAAATATACATTATGGCTCTTTCTAATTGATACAAGCTATGACTGTGTTTCTTACCATTCCAAGTTGGTAATAATTACAATTCATGGAAACCAAGCTTCATCTACTTTTTTGTTTTTGGCTGAAAAGCTTCATGCACTTAAGCTGTCATATATTGTGTCTATAATCTTTGGGCTGAAATTTCAGCGACTCTTCAAATATATAATTGACTTTTTCACAATCCTTTTACAGGTCTTATTTGAACCTAAGCAATGGGATTATCTGGTGGACCAATTTAAACAGGAGTTCTACAAGTTATATGGCATGACCGTAGAGCCACTGCTTAATATCTATCTGCAAGCTGGTCTTTCTGCTCTGAAAACTCCGTATCCATATATGTCAATCAAATTGAATCCCTTTGATTGGATTGAGTCGTTATTTATGTTGTTAGGCATATGGATTATGAGATCAGAGTCCTCTATGATTCATATAATTCATGGTCTGATATATAGAAATTTTCTTTTATTCTGGCCTCAGAAATAATGTTTGAAGAAATCATATTTGACCAATTAGGTATTTTTTCCCTCTTTTATAAGTTTGTCATAATATGTCAAACGCATGGTCATGTTTTTTCCCTCTTCTGTAAGTTTGTCATAGTTTGTCAAAAGTATGGTCCTCAGGAATCTTAACTGCTTATCGTTCTTAACCTATGAGCGGAAATTTTCAAATTTGTAAACAGTTAACCTTCTTTGCTTCTCAGTTTAACTTAAGCATGCAACTGATCATGGGCTGAGTTTGGGCTGAATACTATCATTTGAAGGGCAGACTAAGAGAACCATAAAAAATTATGTGAAATAAAGCCTGTAGGCATAGTGTAATCCGGTTCCCCATCTGGTGGGCGATAAGACTACTTGTTCTTGAAAGCCTGTGGCTGTGCATGCACAAATAAAAAATCATAGGTAATTTCCTGTTCTTGTGATCTTTTGACTTGATATAAAGATACTGTTACGAGGATGATTGTACAAAAGAGGACCCTCTATCACAAGAGGGTTTCCGGACACTGGCCAAGCCATTACCTTTCTCTAAGCAGCATCACTCAAAGCTCGTTTGCTGCATAACTAAGGAGCTAATGGACACTGAGAACCCGCCACAAGTCTTGCCCAATGGATATGTCTATAGCACAAAGGTCCCAGTTGTTCTAGATTTTTTTATGCATTATTTTTGTCTATTAGGCTAATTGTATTTGCTGATTCTGCAGGCTCTTGAAGAGATGGCAAAAAAGAATAATGGTAAAATCATCTGCCCCAGGACTGGTTTCTCTTGCAATTATACAGATGTGGTGAAAGCTTACATCTCATGATTCTTCATTCTTGAGCTTGTATAATGACTGGAACTTTGACTCTGCAAGTCCTGCCTTGTACTTCTAAGCTACCCAACATTTCTGGTGAAAAAGGGTCTGGAAAATTATTGTTTTGGACATGGCATTGTTAACTGTCCGTATGTTATACCTATGATGTTATTTAGACATGTAAATAATACCATATGTAATTATTGTTTCAAATGCCACTTCGGGAATTACCTTAGAATGTGCATAATAATTCAAGAAGGCAAAATAGTTTGTTGGCAATGGTTTATTTGTGATGTTTTAGGTATTGTAGTCAGATCAAGATTACCAAATAAATTGATTTAACTTAAAACAACAAAAAAGAAAGGAAAAAAGAACCAACCCTGGCCATAAGCCCTATTATTTTTAAAAAAATTTGGATCTAATTATTAAAACCGAATTCTTTTGGGAAGAAAAATGAAATGAATGAGCTTGACCTTCCAAGAAGGGGATTTGAATGAGATAAATAAACACACAAAAAAGAATGTCAATGGCAAAACTGTTATTCAGTATCGATTTCGGTGATCTCAGATATAGGGCATATAGGTGAATGTCCTAAATTAGGGGATTTCAATCTAGACCTCCCTATTCCTTAAGCAATTTAGGGTACTAATTTTTCTCATATTTTAAGGGTATTTATGTGTCTTTTCCTCAATTATTAATTATCCAATTTGTGAAATAAAATATTATGATCTATCTGTTAAAACTTAACCCCTGATTGAATGGGGGAGAAAATCAAGAAGGAAAGAAAACTTAGGAAAAAATGAGTTTTCCCTGCTTGGATGCAGAGAAAAATGTGGGGGGAGAGAAAAGTTGAAAAGAAAATGAAATGGGTTCCACATCTCATTTTCTCTCCAACTTTTTTTTCCACGTGTGGAGAGAAAATGAGAAGAAAATTTCATTCCAACCAATACCGGTCATACTCAACTACTTTCCCTCTCTCTTTTTTTAAATCCGATGCACACACTCTTCTTCTTTTGAAATACGATGCACGCTCATTCTTAAAGCCCCTGCTCACCGTCCTTCAAACTCTGCTCTCCGTCCTCAAATGTCTCCGTCCTCAAAGTCTCCTTTCTTCACTTGCAACGGCCATTGATCATTACAGTTTGAGACTTTCCTTTTATTATTTTTAATTTCAAAAACTATCTACTTTTTTTAAAAATATTTTTATACATTATCTAGCTTTAAAATATAACAATATTAAAATATTTCTTTAACAAATAATTTGATTTTAAATTAGTTAGTGATAATAATATCAATTAGTTTTAAACATAACATATTTCTATTAAAAGAGTATTTTAGTATGTTATCTAATTGCCCATTTTCTTTTCTCAATGTTTTCTTTCGTCCATCCAAGCAGGTGAGGTGATAACATTTTCTCTTCAGTTTGCTCTCCTCTTCATTTTCTTTTCTTTCTATTTTCTTTCCTCTCAACTTTTCTTTCTATCCAAACGGAACCTTAATCAAACATAAAGGTTTTCTACTTATTTTTTGTAAAATAAAAAAAAGGAAAATTTCAATTAAATATCTTTACAATTTGAAAATATCAAATCATCAGTAATTCTTATTAAAAGGAGCTGTTGTCATTTACGCATCAAGTGAAGTGCATAACTAATGAAGTGTAATAACAAAACTGATTGAAATTCAGTTATTTTCATTTTTTTTTTTGCAATCTTTCCAAAATAATACTGCATTTCACTACTGTTTTTGTCTCTCATCCCTGATAAATTAAAAATTAAAAAAATAAAGGAAGAAAAGCTGACAGGCTCATCTTTGTAAGAAGACATTTTATGATAATGATAGCAAACATCATGAAGCAGCAAAAGGAATTATTTCAGGCTTTGGTGAGCAAAAATGAAAAGGCAAATACCAAAAATGAAGAAGGAGGAAAACTAAAGGGGTCATAATGATGTCACTTAAAGGGCAAACACTAAGAGTGGATCTACTTGCATGGCTTTTTTATGATAAATTTATTATTTTTAAAAAATGCCTTCATTCTTTTAAATTGGACCCGGAACAAGGTAGAGAAGAATTTTTACGTAAGTCGAGATAAAGATATGAAGGAGATTATTTCGTTTTACAAAAAAACACTGTTAAACATATGTTTAGACTCCCCATAAGCTCAACTAAACGGGGCCAATAAATGTGCAAGTTTGGGAAATCTTCCCCAAACGGTGCATGCAAGTAAAGACATAAAGTATCTTGAAATCCGTAAAAAGCATCTTGAAATCCGTAAATTCTTCTTGAATCATGTAAATTCTTCTCGAAATCTATGAATTCATTTCTCCCAACGGATTTTCAAATACACATTGTAAATTATCCACACTAATGAGTTTTTTAAAGTGCATCAATACAGCTTATTTAAAAACATATATAAACTTGAAAGATGAGGTAGATTGAAAATTTTATGTTTAGGAATGCAGGTTCATAATTGCAGCATAGAAAAAATATATAGAGAAATAGAAAATTTTTTTATAAAATTATTATAAAGATAAATATAAAATTAAACTATGAAAATTTGATCTGCACAGTTTATAACTATAGTACATACAAATAGAAAATTTTAATTTTAAAAATGTTATAGTTTTATAAATATCGAGTCCGAATTATCCATTTTTATCTTCTTTGAAGAGGAGATTTGAACTAGAAATGAGAAAGAGAAAGGGAAATTTGTCATCAGGTCCCAAGTGACCCAATTAATAAACAAAATGTCATAAAGATCGGTAAAATTAACATAAGGTTCCAACTCTAGCTGGTCCAGTTGTTATTGATGGTTAGTAATGTTGTTAATTACAACCGGACCTATTGAAGATCTAATGATAATTTTACCAATCTTTGAGACATTTGTTTATTAACTCCTTTTTTTGGGATTTAATGGTAAATTTTTTAAAGAGAAAAATGACAACTTTTACTTCCAACGTTCTGAATAAGTTAAAAAAATAATCATCAAAACCCCTCCCAGCTCTTATTTAAACCAAACATAGGGACCGTTTGTATAAAAGGTGGAAGAAGTGACTTTTTGGTAGAAGTTATTTTGGAAAAGGAATTCTGGGTAGAAATTAAAAGCGTAAAGTGATTTATGTTTGGATTAGCGTTAGAAAAGTAACTTTTTTAAAAAAGGAGAAACCGTTTGAATAAACGTTGGAGAAGTGATTTTTTGTAGTAAATTACGTAAAAGGACATTAATATCATTGAATGCCACACATTCATATATATTTTATTTTATCTATTTGTGATAATTTTAAGGATAAAGATAATAATAAAAAATAAAAAATGGAGTAAATGAAAATATATGTAAATTAAATATTATAAAAAAAAGAAAATTGTTTCAACTAACGGCTGATATCATATAAAAAATATCCAATTTTAAATACTCCAAAAAGCAAAACCGATCAGGAACCATGGAATCTTGCCTTGAACCCCTAATCCTTCGAGATTTGGAATGAAACTTCAGAGCAGCACCATGTGTGACAAAAAAATAGCTAATAAACTTGGGGGGGGAGGTTTGATAAAGGACCTATGTAATGGGTTTGAGTTGTTGATGGACAAAGATAGAGAAGTGATCACTTTGGATAGCTTGAGGAAGAACTCTGCTCTTCTGCATTTGCAGGACCTGAAGGAGGATGAGCTCATGAGCATGATGAAGGAAGGTGATCTCAACGGTGAAGGTGCTCTCTCAGATGGAGTTCTGCGTCCTCATGTTCAGAAGAACAAGGAAGAAGAAAAAAAAAACCCATGTCTGAAAAAAAAAGCATGCCTACTAACAAAAAAACTTGCAAAATGTGATGGAGAAGAAAAACAGGGAAGGAGAACAGAGAAGAAAAAAACGCATGCCAGCTGAAGGAAAAAAATGCATGCCTGCTAACAGAAAAACCCATTATTTGCAAAACCAATTGAAGGAGAAGAAGAACAGCTTCGCTCACCGTGACCCTTTCCTACTTCTAGCCAGAAGGTGCTTTTCTCGTAGAAGGCATTCTCCCTCGCCGCTGAACCAAACATTCAACTCCTGCCCCACCGTGCTTTTGGGGCTAAAAGCTATCTGTACCACTGAACCAAACACTCTCATATCCTAATCAGTTAGTTTGAATGTGAATAAAATTAGAGAGAAAAGGATATGACCATGAAAAATAGTAAAAAAAATTATTTTCCATAAAGGGTTTTTTTTCTCATGATACTTCTAGCCTATCGTGCATTAATTGAATTTCAAATTATAGAAAAAAAAATGGATGAATGTGTCGTAAGATTGATTCAAAATTGAGAAATAATTGAAAGATAATTATGAGATCGTACATGCTTTCATAAATTTGCCCTTAAATTTTAACGTAAGCGGGAGGTAGAGACGTTGACTGCGTCCGTTTGGTAAAGAGGTGGAGAAGTACTTTTATCACTTATGAGTTAAATGTGTGAAGGAGATTATCTCATTTTACAAAAAAACACTGTTAAACGTACTTTTGGGATGTTGAGAAGTTTTCCCAAACACATCCAATATTACATACGAAAGTGAACTAATGAACCTATCGTTCTGATGATAAGAACCCATCGGACAATAATTGTGTTTTGCACATTCAAAGTATCAATGATAAAGTACCATTTCTCTACTAACTCGCGCGTTTGGAAACACGGTATTGAAGTACTTTTATGTAAGTTGAAGTAAATATATGAAAGAGATTTTCTCGTTTTACGGAAACACTATTGAACGTGTGTTTGGGGAGTCCAAACGCTCCCCCAAACACAGCCAATACATTTTTGTTTTGAAAAATTACTGTCCTGTTCTACATATAAAAGAGTGAAGTTAATTTTTTCAAATATTAAAGAAATTAAATATATTATTTTAAAATGTTGTATTTATTATTTTTAAATTAAGTTGTTTAATTTATAAATTGATATAATGTATTGATAAAAAAGATATATGATATAGTGATAAATATAAATAAATTCTTTGTAAATAATATATCTAACTTCTTTAAAGTAAATTTGCTCTCATGCTCTTCCAGTAAAGGGGGAAGGTAGTATCATTTATTTTCAAACTCATTTTAAAAGATGCATAGCATTGACCAACGTGTTAATCAAAGTTTAGTTGTAATTAAGGGTTTTGCAAATTTATTTTAAAAGTTTTCAATTAGGAATTACATTGTCCAATAAGTTTTTTTATAACTGGGTTACTCTAAAGTTTCATAATATTATTTCAAAAATTAATAACGACCGTTAACATTTTTTTGCAATAAAAAGTAATATCATTTCAAAAAAATTTCGAGGACAATGTTACTCTTAAGTAAAAATTTTTAGAGTAAATTTACACGTTCGGCCTGTAAATAATTTAAGCGAAGTATCCTTATATTTGTTATTCATAAAAAAAGAAGTATTAACATATCCTCAAAACTACCAAAACACATAAATATCTTTGAAAATTGAAATAAAATTAATTTACAATGTGTAACATAAATAAAGAAAATAAAAATAATTATTTTGTAAGTAATATTTTGAATAGAATTTATTTTTAAGAATGGTGTGGTCATCTATTGATGTGTATATTTTTACAATAGACATTTTTTTGCCAACATTTTACAATAGACATAAAAGTAATATAATTTAATCGTTTTCTACAAATATGGTAATTTACCCACGTTTACAAGTTTTAAAAGGGCAAAACTTTAGTTCATTTAAAAGCGTTTCCTATTATAATTTTGATTTTACATGTGTTCATCTAATTTATATGAAAATGAATTAAGTTTTTCTAAATATTCTAATCTATAAGTTTTTCTAAATATGATATTTATTAACCCACAAAATCAACCAATCTAATTTTGAAAGACGGATAAAGTAAGGACTTTTTTGGTTACAATCTGAATTTTTAATATTATAAAACATTTTACATTATTTATTAAAATTATTTTACCTTATTTTTAATTCTTAAACCGTTGATTTCTATAATTCCCCCTAATATCATCATTATATTTAATAATTCATGTTTGGGGCCCACACGACAATGATTAGCTCGTTCAAGTCCCCAGTGCTCCTCTTCCAAAAAAACCCCGCTCCTTCACCGCCTTTTCCGCGCAACACAGAACCTTTTGAAATTGTCATTTTCTGACCAAATTACCCTTTTCTTGTGTAGAAATTCCCCTTTCACGATGATGACTTCTATACACTCCCACTCTCACGAAAAACTGAACCGTCTCTCTTTTTTTATCTCCACCTGCTTCACCACGTTGGCTTCCGACCCAGCAAGGGAGCGTTACGACTTACGAATCTCTCGCTGTTCAAATTCTGTTTGAAATTTGAATTTTCTTGCTCAAACTGGATGCCTCTCTTTTAATGGTATGTCATTAACTCCTGGATTTTGGCTTAACTTTCTGATTTCATTTTATCAACGGTTAAGTTTTTCCCATTTGAATTTTGTTTTCTTGGGGCTTGATTTTAGTTTTCTTGTGCTGTGTGTGTCTGTATGTGTTCTATCGTTTTATGGTAGAAAGTAGTCGAACGGGTTGTTTTCATTTCAGCATTTTCCATTTCTTTACTGGGAAAGTGGAGCAAACGTAAGCGGAAAAGTTTACCTGTTCATTTCGAAGTTGTATTGAGCAATGGAATTATCCTGATTGCTGGTTTTCTTTCCTTTTTTAACCTTGAATCGTAAGTGATGCAACTTTCTCTCCCCTCCCCCTCCCCTCTCCCTCTCGAACTTGATTTCTTCCTAGTGTTTCCTGTTAATTTGCTTGGAGGAAATTGGTTCAGTTTTCAATCTATGTAATGGTAAATTCCATGAAACGGTTCTTACTGTTAAATTATCAGAGGTTTTCTCGACAATTTGCCTTTTCGTCTTCAAAGTAAGCATGTGCGTTTGAATTTGGGAATAATCACAGCACGTTCATCATTTTAGAAGGAGGGTTTCGGCGTTTAGATGCCGATGGAGATGGGGACAATTTAGGCTTTTTACTCACTGAAGCTTCTTAGTCTGATCGTTCTGAAGGGTTCTTTGAATATTATTAGAATAAAACGATGACTTATATGTTCTCGGCTTTTGGATAGATTCGGATTTCTTTTGAACAAGAAAAGCTCGCCAACTCAATGATTCACTTCTATCTCACATGCTTCTCGCTACTTCTTTGGTCACTTCACGTTGAATTATGAGATGAATTCTTTACAGGCATGTTTTGCACGAAAATCTGAGATGAATTCTCCTTATTACACTTGTGTTTAATCTACATATATAAATTCTGCACTGCTATTAGCTTTTTTATGTTTTTCCTTTTATTTTTAGGTTCATTGAGATCTGAATTGTTGGCAGATTGGTTCCTTGGATCCCAGGGAAGTTGATCACGTTCATGAGATTGTGTTGGAATCACAAAGGATCATTAACATATGAAGAAACTATTCTTTTTTAAATCTTCTGCGTCTAGCAGTGGGAACAATAATGCAGTTCCCCCAAGGCCAACAAATAAGCAAGTATGCTGGGAGAACTCGTCAGAAAGTGGATTACATGGTCAGGCCCATGACAGAGCCGAGGATATCTTCCAGAGTCCAAAGGGATTGTTCTCCAAATCCCAGAAGCATGTATTGGATAACCAGAGTTCAGGTAGTGGGCCAAGTCTTAGAAGGAGCAGGTCTTTGTCAACAGCAGCCTACCAACTCAAAGATCATAGTGGGTCTCCTAGTTTCATTTCAAGCGATCGGCATCATCAGTATGAGAATTCATCTCAGTAAGTATTTGTATAACCTATTTTAAAAAATGCCCGTGCGCACAGAAATCCTATAGGAGTTTATTCTAAGTTGTTTATACTTACCCCCCCCCCCCCAAAAAAAAAAAAACCCAACATTTTGCAGAGATTTCCTTGTTCCTTCCAGTTATCAGACTCTTGCTCCTGAGAAGCAAAGGCAGTCGCCTGTCCAAATTTCACATGGAAATGAGAGGCCTGGCTCAGCTAGCCCTTCAAGGTCTCATAATGATTCATCTGGGAACTCCTCCACTTCTTCTAGCAACATTTCAAGTATGATTGTTGACCGTTACATTGATGGAGAGCAGCAGCCAGAAAAAAATAGGTCAAAGAAAATCTTACAGAAATGTTATGGTGAAAATGGAAATTATGGTATGATGCTTCCTCCAAAAATCCAGTACACAGCACCTAATTCACCAACTCATGGTGGTGCTAGATGTAAACCAAGAACTCATTCATTTAGAGAAGCTAAAGGCACTGATATTCACTTCTCATCCAAAGACTGGAGAGAAAACGGGTTAGGACATGAATCTCCTCGGAGCCTAGCAAAAAATGTCATTGAGAGACTTTCTCAGTTTCATTCTTTCTCCAAAATCAGTTCAAAAGAGGTTGGTCTCGATAATCCAATTACAGTTGAAGATATATTTTCTAGATCTCTAAATGAATGCTGTGAGTCAGATACAGAAGAGGCTCTGCCAAAAGGTTATTCTTTCGACAATCCTCACAGAATGGCAGATGGTTATCATAGCATTGATGATCAAAGATTCCAAAAACATGATGTCTCCGCAGCAGCCAGCTGTGAGGACTTGAGCTGTGTTGTCCTTGAAGAGGATGTTGATGCAGGGCTACAGAGACA
>JANTPZ010000379.1:0-53863 GCA_025593235.1 Vachellia pachyceras | reverse complement strand
GGTGACATATAAACAGATCAAGCATGCTTTCATAGTCTGCTATAACTTCAAACGTTTCTTTTGCACTGTCAAATTGACCAAACCTGCAAGTAACCTTATAGATTATAAAGGTGGACAACATACTTTCATAATTGATTAAGTTATTCAAATAACTACAGTACAATCCAAACATCAGCTCATCAGTATTATGAGTTTCAATAATTAACAGAAACATGCATGTCATACTTTACATGGCGCTATAAAGCAACAATATAATTGAACCACTGATCCTTGCTTTGGGCCCGTTTGGCAAATTGCCATCAGCCACTTATAAGTGCTTATTCACATAAGCCGAGGCAAATATGTGGAGGAGATTGTCTCGTTTTGCGGAAAAGCACTGTTAAACGTGCTTATGAAAATAAGCTCCACCTTCCCAAACAGGACCAATAGGATTGTTCTGTATAAACCAACAAATAGCAGGCCCACCAAATCAGTAAATAACTGACTAAGGGCTAAGTGCTAAAATGCAAGCAAACCCTACATTACTACTTGTTCAGAGAAAATAAATATGTGCATCAATATTTAATGTTCTTGCATCCATACTTTCCATGAGAATAGACCAGAATCATGAAAATGTAGTCAATTGATAAGATACAACAGCCATTAAATTGAGAAAGAACGGAACACAAGCACAGCAGTTGAATAGTTCCTCTAAGGACATATCCTAAGTTGAATAAAATTTCATGGTCTGCCAACCTGATACAGGCATAACCCAACTGCCTGAACCGGTGAAACAAATGAGATGTAGGGGGGCATCTTGGATAATCTCTGGAACGCAGAAATTCATCTTTCAACACAGATAAAGCAGTAGAAAAACGAAGAGCTTTCACAGCATAGACACCACGCAGAACCTAGATCAAAATAAAACATGTTTAGAAGCACAGATAGGCCATAACCAAGACGATCAACAAAGAATTCAATTACTCACCTGAGTGAACTGTGGACCTGACTGGGATAAAGACACAGCTAGGTCTCCACAAACAGGAGAACCTCCAGCAAGAATGTCAAGAGACCTTGGAGTTATGCGCAAGCTATCAAACCTTCATTGAAATAAGAATTTATAACCTCAGTCATTACAAGCTTCAATGAATGAATGAGTGCACGTGCTAGATTCACAACAGAAGGCTCTAAAATAAAGTGATAGGGGTGGTGAGGGGAATCAGATGTAAGGGCAGCATGAATTGGCTAGTAGTGGCTTGGGGAAGGAACCCAAAAAGAGGTATGGGAAATGGTGTGGGAGCTACTTAGGATAGGACAAGCTTTGTAAAGGAGATTGGGAAGAGATCATCTGAGGAGATATTATAAATTATTAATTACGTGTAGATTACGAACTGAAGATAAACATTAGAATTATAAATTGTTTAATTAGTTTTATTTTGATTGGGCCCAGTGTTTTCATGGAGATTTTAGTAAATTATACTATTCATGACTTATGAATAGGGAAGTTTCCTATAAATTTTTTATTATATTATTAATTAATGCTGATTATTGGTTTGAATTTAACTCTTATGTGGGCTATGTTCACATGGGGATTACAGTAAGTTACAGTGTTAATGGCTTATGAATAATATGGCTTCCTACAAATTTCATATTATATGTTGATATATTGCTTATCCTTACTTTAGGCTTTTTTTAACCTTTTGTGAATTATCTTTTTATCATTGAATCCATTTACCTAAGTATAAAATCTTTACTAATTAGGCTTAGTTCAAGTCTCTTATTGAATTAATAACATCTCATGTCCATTCCCGTCTCTCCTCTCCTCTCCTTTTGTCCTTTCTTCAACATCTCCTGCTTCTCCTTTTCTCTATCTCTCCATTTTCCATATTCTTGCCATTGGTTCAACGTTACTCTCGCCCAATTGGAGGTTTCCAAAAGCCAGTTACCCTCTTTAATCCACCCTAAAACTTCCTTAGCCAACTCCAGCTTTCCATTCTAATTTTATCATCTCATAACAACCTTCAAACTCCTTCCCTTGATGCTCTCCACATCAACCACCATCTTGTTGTGTTCATGTCAGCCATGCCTATCCTCCTCATATACTATCAGCATGACAACAGGCTTCAACTCTTGAAACTTTCTAGAAAATGAATGAAAGAAACCTGGATGTTATTTGGTATAGTATTTCTGGTAGATCAAGCTTCTGCTCAAAACTATGCTGCATCGTAGCAAATCCAATGAGAAGTGGTTCAAGAAGCCCAACAAGACAGCTTTTAATCTCAATTGCCTTCTTCTGTCTGGGATTTATTTCTGTAGGGCTAGCAAGTAACAGTCGATCATTCAACGCACCGACCAAGACTGCAAAAAAAATAGATAGATAGATAGATCAGAAAGACAATGCAATAATAAAGTACACCAGCCAGCAAGCAAGAGAGAGAGAGAGAGCGGTGGGGCAGACAAAATTGCAACATTCCTGTTCCCAAGACAATTTACCTGCGTTAGGCAAACTAATTGAGAGAATCATCCTTGCTTTTCCATCCCAGCCAAGCACATTGATTGTGGTGGAAGTAGAAAACAGAAGGGCTGGTCCTACCCATAAGAGTGATCTAAAGTGGCCATAGGTTAAGGTTTTTTTTCACCTTTAAAAAAAGAATAAATCTCAATTACACATAAAACTAAATTTGTATGAATATACAGATTCTAGATTTTTAGAGGAACAAGTTTCAAGGATATTGAAGGAAGCCCCTTGTCAAAATTTGAAGAAGTGCCTGCCAGGATATCAAGTGCTGCTGAAACAATAAGGACTCTGTGGGTCGTTAGAATTCCTGCAACATAGCCCCTAAGAGTCTCTTGCCAGTGCACCTGTCATAATTTTAAACATCGATTTATTCCCAAGAAGGCCATAACATACAAAGATTTGATGAACTTCCATCATCCAGGCATCCTACAAAAAATGGCTCTTACCAAATGGCAGCATGGATCTGAAATTACTTCAACTAGAACAGCCCACCAGACAACAGAACAGCCTTTAACAAAGGCATTTAAGGAATTCAAATTGGCTAAGTAACTGCGCATGCTACAATTTAACACAAATGAGGAATGCAATTCAACAGACAATCCTATACAAGAAGATTTTTGGAAGACGGCGGCTTGGCATAGATAAACGGGGCAGAGGCTTGGAAATTAAATTCCACCTCCTAAAAGATTAAACTGGAACGTGTTTTGACATCCTCATCTTCTTCCCCCCGTAATCAGCTTAAGATTGCAGTACAGAATAAGAACAAATAAAATTTCGGCGACACTGACAGACAATGTTGTATTCTGTTTTAAAAACGCTCAGCCAATTATTGACGCAGGGCTTCAGAATAGTGCCAGCCATAACTTGAACAATAAAACACACACACACACACACAGATCATATTATTGTATATTGGAAAGTAGCAAGGGACATAGCCTGACCCTCAGTTATCCCCTCTTCCACACTTTTAGTCTGACCCTCAGTTATCCCCTCTTCCACACTTTTACCTTATCAATCTATCATCAGGCCTTGCTATATTAGAGTTAACAGTTGCAGTCTTATGGTCCTAAGTATATAGCCGTGTGTGGATTCAGAAAGAAGCAAAGGAAAAAAGTTGACAATGACACAAATCATGAATAATACCTGAAGTACAATCTCATTTCTTCTCAACTTAATTGACTTTCTCCCCTCACTTTTGGTTGTTAAGTAATGACCATCAGCACCTGAAGTTTTAAGGCGGTACCCTTGTACCAATTTTACCAATCCAATCTGGCTTCCATGAGAAGCGAACATCAAGCTTGAATCTACAATCAGAAAAGGCACTGTCAATACTTTTATAAAAAGAAAAACAAACTATTAGTACAGTTTACAAGAAAAATTGCATTTAATGTGTCAATAAGCATACTAGCAGCCTAAAAAAACAAGTATATTGTGATCAAGTACCTAAAGGAGTAGAAAAGATACGATCAATTTCAGTTTCAAACATAAATGACGTAGGGCCCTTAATTGAACCAAGACTCTCCTCTGCAGGTTGGTTCTCTGCAAATACATTATCAGCTTCCTTAGCTTCTTCTGAGGGCCCGCCAGGTAGAGTATAGACAGCCAGTCCTGTCCTGTCATCTTCAAGAATTGCAAACTGATTTTCATTGGGGCCAATAAATGCAGCGTCTTGACCTACAGGACAATCAAATTATTAATCACACTTCATGGATATTCAAGTTATGCATATGGTAGAAAACTGATTATTTCCAAAGGCTGAAACACCTTTCACTATGCTACATTTACTGCTTGCTGTCTCAGCACCTGCATTTTCCCAGTACAGCACCACTTCATTCGTGGCACCACTGAATTCATAAACAACAAGAAATAGGTGCTGCTTTTTACTATAGTGCAAGTGTTTTGCTTGGTACTCCACATTTCCAGGAATCTATAACAAATCAATGAACAACATGACAATGTTGATTAAGGACAAAATTTTCATGCAAAATAATTGAATATTTTTCACATAAAGTTTTCTAATTGCAAGTGCTAATTGAATTACAGGTGAAACACAAAGACAACTTGCTACTGGTTAAAGACTAAATCCCTCTACATTACCGAATTATAAAGCTTCTTGTAGATGCCATCTGAACCAGATGAAAGATTATATGCCATAAGGTTTAGACCATCCATGTAGAAGGCCCTCACAGGATAATGAAGAACACGGTTCTCTTTACTGAAGAAATTTAGCTCCAGATGAAAAGGCTGGCATCAGATAAGTAATTTCAGATAACTGAGGGGGAAGGCTAAGAAACAGAAACCAATGTCAAATTCAACTTTTGACTGGAGTCTTACATGGCAAACTGGTACGTCCTTCAGTTGATGCTTGGTATCTAAGACAGTGATGAGAGGCAACCGAGATATTGGAGTGCTTTTAGCATGACCTTCCATAAAATGCTACAAGGATTGTGTATAAATATTATAAGAGTGTTGGAAATCACAAGATTCTTGGACATGAGTCTTGTTTTTATTCTCCATCTTTCTGATTTTATTGAGGTAAATATCTCCAATGGGCATAAGACTGTTTTTTAGATTTATCCAGTTGAGTAGTTGTTCTATATTTTCTGTTAGTTCCTGATTTGGTGGACTCTATCTAATTAGGTGAGGCAGGCTCGTTGCCTCAGCACATGACTTATCAAATCAAAAGGATCAACAAAATTATCCCAAACTGATAACGCATGACTCAGTTGTTTCCAAAGAGAAAAGCAGATTAAATTGCTGGGGAAAAATAAAAACCTTGATCACCTTCAAAGACTAAGATTGGAGATAAAATGAAGGACATTACAGTGATTTGAGACAGAAAATTTGTTGATCGAAGTTATTTCCACTTCTTTTTTTTTCCTTTCCCTTTTTGTTTGTTTTTTGGCCAACAGGTGAATCTAAGTCATTATGCATTAGATGTCAAAATTTAGTGGAAATAATATATATATTAAAAAATTCTTAACCCCAAAATATGATGATAATTTAAACCAGGAAAGGAACCTACACTGTAAAGAAAAGCTTTCCTCGCAATATCTGATATGGTAAGATGACTATGACTGCAAGAAGGAGTAAGGCATGTCAATAATCACATATGATAATCACATATAAATAATCAGTAAATTCAATTAATATCCTAAATTGTATGAGATGGACTGCTATTGATGGGCGGAGTCAACATAAATTCCAAAGAACCCTAACCAACGGAATATTAAACTACTAGGTTGAATGAACTAATGCTTAATCTCAACAGAAGTAATTCTGAAACAAGTCTAAACCAAGCTACTATAAAATGACCTATCAAATAACAGAATATACTGACACAGTAATTAAGTCCATGCATATGTAATCACATTTGCTGCATCCTAGAATAAGTAATGGACTTCAAAATGGCATACTATAATGCTAAAAGGCCAGTTTAGCACCTAATTTATATCATTAACGACATTGAAGAAGCCCAAGACATAAAAATGTTAGAGTTGATGATGATAAGTATTATATATCCACCTTATGGTTGCTTTTGACCCACTTTCTGTGTATCAAGTTTATCCTTTTTTCTATAGGTGAGACATTAAACTGGCTAAAAAAAATACTGCCTATTCATAATTATTTCTTGTCATGAACAAAGATATGAGAGAAAGACAAAAAAAAAAAATAGAAGATCATAAGACTCGAGCATTTTAATTCAGGTACTTGGTTGCATAGCACATAACATGTTCCATGACATATCTTTCCACATATAGATCATAACCAGTAGGAGAAAACAACTAGTTAGCTGATAGAGATGTATGCTTTAACTTGCATGTAACCCTTATTTCTATTAGTCCTTTCCACATACATCATAAGCAAGCCTGAAGTGTTTGCAATGATTAGATGCTGAAGTCAGTCCTATTAAGTGTCTTTCAGAAGTTCAACTGCTTGCTTTTTTTCCATCAATGCTTCACTTACTTGTCCTTTTTTCAAGTATTGATATGAACAATTTCCTTATTAAAATGACTCAGCCAATCAAAGTTACATGCCTGCATTTAGAGCTTTGTGGTTTGAGGTAACAACCATAGAAACTAAATTCTAACAGTATAAAAATGTGAGATGAAGTTCAGGTCACTAAAGCCTTGAGGAAAGATTTGCATGGAACAACAGGCGCAAGAAAAGGAAAAGGGAAAAAGAAAATTAATAGACATCAATCAAAGGGGTTGAACAGATAACTAGAAAATTTGCCCAACAAGTGGTCAAAAGATATTCCCTTTAGAGAAAAGCACCCAAAACCAAGCAAAAAGTGTTTTTCATCATATATAGGATTAAGTACAAGTCTTGCATTAGACACCTCGGTACTATCATATAGCAACTTAAAATAATTAACACAACACATTCCAGCTAACCCTTTCTGATGATGTTCTTGTAGTTGAGATTGAAGCTGATGGTCTGCTAACGCTCCAGATGAACCCAAGGACGAGAGTTTTTCTCTTAAAACAGATGCTGCAAAGCCCATCAACCATTAGTATATCTGATCAAAGAGCAAAATATAAACAGAAGCACTGCAAGTACGAAATGCCTGACATTGACAGACCAATTTAGTAATTGGATGGAAGATAAAACCTCAATGAAAAACTGCAAAATTTAGTAGCAGATAAAGACATATCAAAAGGATAAATACAAATTAACAACAATCACCTGAAGAGCCTCGTGCACTTTGCAAAACTGCAAAGAGTTGCTTCCTCCTTTCTCTACTGCTTGTGGTTTTATTTTTTGAATTCTCTCCGCTTGTTACATTCTGTCAACGATAAATGAATACCAAATTTAAATTTTCAAGTCATTAGCAAGCCAATTATAAATAACATTAGGTGGCACGCAACTGCAAACACTAGTGCCGCTAAATTAAATTTTGGATGAAGTTCTAGAGCTTTAATTCGTGGTAGGGGATAAACTGCTTCTCCACCCTGCTGAGAAAGGATGCGGGGGATATCAATTGATTCAATTGCTGCACACAGTATGTGAGGTACATTAGCCAAACATTGTTAAATGCAACAAGCTACCAAAATCTAACAGGCAACATCATGTAAGTAATGTAAGAAAGAGTCAGGATAACTGACCTGCAGGCTCAAAAAAATTAGCCTGCATAGGAGGTCTATTAGGATTAACTATAACCCGAGTTTTCCAAACTTGCAGATTTCCATCCTTTGAAAGAGTTACAAGTAAACGCAGTATGGGATGCCAACCAACTGATATTATTGGTTGTTGACCAACTTGTATGCTGAAATTTCAATCAAATTGAGATGTTCAGATCCTGAGTCAACAAAGTAACCAATGCAAAAAACACAAACTAAATATCGCTAGTTCGCAGCAAGATGATATCAAAAAATAACAGCAACTAAAAATTTTTAGTGTCAATGATAGAAGGAAGCATGAGACATTGTTATATTGATGACTTCTAGCTGCTCAAACAACATAGATACTTCCTGAGATTGTAGCTTAGACTCTCAAAACTATTAGTACCCCACCCCCAAAAATTACAAGTGCATTAAAAACTATCCATGCTTGTTTGCAAAATTCACATCGATCAATACATGTAAAGCTTTAGCACTAAGACAGAAGTCAGTAACCACACCAAAATCAAAAGGATTTGAAATCAGCGGCAGGATAAAATTGAAGAACTCCATCTTTTTGGTAGTAAAAATGAGTATTTCAAAATAGGGGGTGTTGAGATATATTAGGGATTTAGTATTAAGATATATTGGTGATATGATTAGTGAGATATATTAAGGATTTGATTATGATTATGTATTGCTCTCTAAATGTATACATACCCTATTAGGGTACATCAATGAGAAAGAGAATTTCAGAATATTTTCTTTTTCTCATCTAACATGGTATCAGAGCTGGGGGGAGAAGACGTAATTCCAGTGAGGTTTTCGGCATTTCTTTTCTTTTTCATCGTTATAGTGATTATCGGCTGCTAGGGTTTTTTTTATCTAAATCACAGTGAAATCAAAAAGAGATGCACCATTGGAACAAGCAACCAAACAAGACACCTGGAGCTACACCAGGAGCCAGCCAAAGACAAAAGAGAAACCGCTGAAGCTACACCAGGAGCCAGCCAAAGACAAGACAGAAACGCTGGAGGTTCACCAGGAGCCAACCAAAGACAAAACAGAAAACCGCCGGAGCTACACCAGGAGCCAGCCAAAGACAAAAGAGAGATAGCTTAAACTACACCAGGAGCCAGCCAAAGACAAAAGAGAAACCGCTGGAACTACACCAGGAGCCAGCCAAAGACAGCATAGAAACCGCTGGAGCTACACCAGGAGCCGGCCAAAGACAACATAACGAAAAGAGCCCATAGATAAAAACTTCAAACCAATACACAAAACCAGCAAGGGAAGGACGAAAATGAGGAGACAAAGACGGAAAGGTAGAGTGCCGTCGAAAAATCGTCGGAAAACGGCGTCACGCATCGGCGCGTGAAACATCGGCGGAACTTCAAACGACGCGTGTGGATCACGCGTTCACTGGACGACGACGGGACTCAAGGGAAACGCCAATCTGATCTTTCTCATCCTCCCTGCGCGACGCATGTGATGAAAGGAGGCGAACTCTGAACAGATCTGGGACGAGCACAAACTGATGCAATATAAGACAAGATGGAGGCAAGTACTGCAGCACAACCTTTGTTCGATCCAACGTACCCTCCATACGAACAAAAAATCCCACGAACTGAAAAAAAAAAACTATAGCTCCAGCGGGTTCTCTTTTGTCTTTAGCTGGCTCATGGTGTAGTTCTAGCGGTTTCTCTTTTGTCTTTGGCTGGCTCCTGGTGTAATTCTAGCGGTTTCTATATTGTTTTTGGCTAGCTCTTGGTGTAGTTTCAGTGGTCTCTCTTTTGTCTTTGGCTGGCTCCTGGTGAACCTCCAGCGTTTCTGTCTTGTCTTTGGCTGGCTCCTGGTGTAACTCCAGTGGTTTCTTTTTTGTCTTTGGCTGGCTCCTGGTGTAGCTCCGGCATTTTTTTGTTTATGTCTTTAACTGGCTCCTAGTGTAGCTCCAGCGATTCCTTTTGTTTCCGGTACTTTTATCGTTTTACTTGGTCCCTGGTGTGACCCTCTTTGTGCCAGGAATAGAGATTACTTCCTTGATGATCAGCGTTCGATTGCTTGTTCTGGTGGAGCAATGCGTTTAGGTCATTTATCTTTGACGTCTTTGAAGAAGTTTTATCCTCAGTTTAATCATTTATCATTATTAGATTGGTCTAGAGTCAATAAACGGGCTACTTCCCCCTTTGAATTAGTTCATTTTGATGTTTGGTGTCTTTATTTTATTGAGTCTAAAACAGGTCGACTACCTTTGTAACAAGTTGTGCTTGATTAATATCTACGCTCCAACTTGAGGGGGGTGGAGATATATTAGGGATTTAGTATTGAGATATATTAGTGATATGATTAGTGAGATATATTAGGGGTTTGATTATGATTATGTATTGTTCTCTAAATGTATAAATACCCCATTAGGGTACATCAATGAGAATGAGAATTTCAGAATATTTTCTTTTTCTCATCTAACAGGGGGAAAAGTACCATTGACCACAAGAGATCATTAATTTGGAAGGCTGTATGGTTATTAGTTCATGTCTACTGCATAAAAAAATTAATATACAAGCATTGTTTCATTCTAACAAATGTACAATAGCTACCATACTATTGCATATATCCCTTCTTTTAAAATGTAGCAATATGATGATCTTATGTTAAGGTCATTTGATTATTGTAAGCTTCTAAGCAGGCCACTTGAATATCATTTCTATTCACAACAAACTTTGGCTGATTAAAGGACAGTACCAAAGTAAACAATATGATAATACACTAAGAGTATTTGGATTAGTTTATTTTAAGTGATTTTATGCAATCCGAGGTAAGTATGTGAAAGGAGTTTTGTCTCAACTTGTATGAAAGTATTTTTTAAGTGATTTTAATTGTTTGCCAAACAGTCATTAAAAGGAGGCAACTTAATCAGAACTATAATATATTTACACTCACATTCCGATCATACTTGGTCTCTCAGTTGATACATCCCATGCCAATAGTGTACCCCGTCGATCACCAACAAAAACCCATTCAAGAATTGGATGAAATGCAAAGGCACCAGCACCATTAAGCTTAATGGTATTATCAACTGCAGCAGGAAATTTCAAATATAGATTACATCAAGTACATATAAGCAGTCCCTAACATCAGTAAACGAATTTGCACAGAAAATCATCTCACGTTGTAGAGTGTAATGAACAGCATAGGTATGAATATTATATGCTCGAATCAAACCTTCTGCATAAGCAACATACTGGAGAAAAGGAGAAAAGAAATCAAATTTGACAGGCTTGAACTATCAATGAGATAAGATAGAGAGGGCAATCATGTACCCAATGAACATCAAGAAAAGTGAAATTATGAAAAGAACCAAAAATACAACACATTACAAGGACAGGAAGCCGAGGATGGCAAGCAAGATTGACAATGGGCTTCTTCAAGTCTGTCTTGATCTTTGTGGGTGATCTACCGCCTTCAACAGTTCCAACAACTTCGTGCATGAAAAAAAGAAAAGAATAAAGACCATCACCATCATTGATAAAAACAAAGACTCAGAGATCTATGCACATAAATAAAACAAATCTTAACCTGTCACACTCATCCGTTTATGGAAACCAAAAAACACAACAGGTTGTAATGGAGTCAGAGCCAGATGAACTTCTGTATCAGCAGATATTTGTTCTGTCTTCTTCTCAGGGGAATGTAGTACACATGTTTGCTCCAGGTCAAAATCACAAGACCGTATTGTACAATCCTAAACAGATGGAAAAGTAAGGCATAATAGGAATGCAAGAACCTCCTAGCAGAGGATAATCCAAAATTTTGTTAAGTAGGGTCACTTTCTATATGACATATCGTAAAAAATTATAAAATTAAACTTACCATAATCATAATTCATAAGTACATCATTTAGTGGAGCCAAAGAAATGGTAACATCATTTTTAAAACTGTCCTTTAGGATTTTTCATACTTTGCAATGGATGCATTACAACCTTATTTGAATTGATATCAAGAACATCATTTTGACATTTAGAATACTTGTCTTGAGGCACCACAAACCCAAAAATAATTGTCTCGATCCACTACTATTACATTCAGAAAAAAATAAAGAAAAATATGAGATTAATTTGGGTCACTTGATCCTACTTGCTATTGGCTTGGATCTGCCCATGCCTCATGGTCAGAACAAATAAACTGATACGAGACAAAGGATTGAAGGAAAGCAACAAGCACACTTAAAAAAGTTCTATGTGCAACGGATGCAACAATTTCAACCTGTAGAATTGCAATCACAGTATGCCCACTTGTAGGGCTGTAAGACATGCGTACAACAGGTGCACCAATGTCAAGGGCAGAAATCTTGCTTCCGGTCAATGCATCGAATTCTACACATAAAACGAAATTATGAGACTGGGGAACATGGAACTAAAAAGCAGGAAATATATAGAAAGGTTTGTCAAAGTTGACAGGATTTCCCAGTATCTTCAAGAGTGACACATAGCCTTAGATCAGAGTAGAATAAACGAACTCATATTATGTCTCAAGCATCTATGTAACCAAATTCATTTATTCCAGTCGGATTTATGATAACGACTAGTTTTAATGTCCATTATATTTCACAGAAGAGAACTCCATTGAGCACATTTGTGAGAGAGGGAGGGAGTCTTTTTCGATCCTGATGCATTTAGTATAGAAGCTTATATTTAGACGGAAAATCATCAACAAAAAGCGTCAGACTCGCCACTATATTAATGACGGTCAGCGGAGATTAGCAAAGCCTTAAACACCTATGCAACTGAAACCAGAAGCAAGCTCAAGGAAGATCAGGTTCACTTATACACAATTATGGATATTATATCAAGAACGCAATTTCCGCAGGACATCCCACATGCGTATGATCTCCGAAGTTTACTCGTTAAAAAATCCAACTTCAAAATACAGAAACATATCAAAGCTCTGAAAAGATGTTTAGTTGCGAATTATAAAGATTGTGAACTTGGCTTCCTGAGTAAAAAAAAAACAGCAATATAAAGTTAGTACAGTTGCTCACCAACGATGTAGGTTCCAATGGCGACGGCAACAAGCGCCTGGTGAGGATGAAATGAAGCAGCATGAGGCTGCAGCGGTCTGACGCCAAGCCCAACATGTCGTAGATCCAGATGCTGCAGTGTCGTCCACGCCATAAATACGGTTACTAAAATTTCGCCTAGAACGTCCACATTAGCTTGTGAAAGCGCAAGAAGATGGGACAGCGGAATTCAGATCTTTTTAGCCTACAAAGTAAGGAATGCCGCCGCCACGATCTCTGATTAACTTCACGAAATTGACAGAGAAAATAATTGGTACAAACAGGAAGATCGCGAGAGAATGAGTCTGAAACTCCTCTCTGGTACGAAACCAGAAACTCAACCAAGAGGAAAAGAAGATTTTTACAAAAACAACATTTTCTCCATTTATGGCTTTCCTTAATAAAATTATTTATTATTTTTATCTGTGTCAAAGGTTTTTTTAACAAAAATTTTAGAAAAGGGATTGGACCACCTATAATTTAAGGATAGGACACATAACTCATGATCCATTGAAGCCGTCGCTACAAGAGGTATTAGAGTATGTCAAGCGAGTTCTTTATTTCTGGTTACACAAATAAATTAATCCAACTTCATTAAATTGTGGTGATGCCTTCCCAAATGTCGTAACTGAAACTATAACAAAGTAACACGAACAATCTCTCTCTTTTAAGTGATAGTAGTAGCCAAATTCTTCCTCCTGTTGAACCCATTAAGGTAGGTTATCTGGGTCAAAGGTTTAATTAACGGAATGTGGCCGCTACGAGTTTTTTGGTTTTTGTTTTGTGAACAGAAGCCACAGCATGATAAGAATTAAGAGCTGCCCCTTGAGAATTGAGATATTCTAATGGGCCTGACGAAAATCTTCCCCAATCAGCCCAGGTAAAGGGTAAGGCCCAAGTTTCAACTTATTTATATTTACATGTTTAATTATTCGATCCTATTTATAAATCATTCCTAACAAATTTTATATATATTATGAAAAATAAAAATTTATTAAATCTTTCTAAGTTTTAATAAATTTTTAACTTTATCCCTATTTAATGTGCATTATACAATATAAGAATAAAGTCAACATAAAAATAAATAAATAATAAAATTACACATTCATAAAAAATTTAATTACGTAAGTTATAAATAGTATCAAAAATTTTATTCTCTCAACCTTATAAATATGAACATAGGGGTATATGTTAATAATAAATAAAAACATAGTTGACAGGTAAAAAAGATAAATAAAAACATAATTATGGCATGTTTACTCGGAAGAGAATATAGATAAACATGATTTACTTTTTTTTGGGCCATGGAGATAAACATGATTTACTTAATTTACTTATTATTTCATTTATTTTCTTCTCTATTTTAATTTTTTGGTTGTATTTTCTATTGTAGTTTTGTTTATAAGAAGTATATGTCATCTATTATTTTCTGCATCGCATAACCCTGTAAAGTCTTGGTTGCTGAAAGGGGCCTTTCAGTAAATGAAATATAAAAAACAGATTGTTGATATGTAATATAGAGAGTCTAGAAAGTAAAAGTTATATTTTTTAAAAAAATATACGATAAAACACTAAAATAGAATATATGAAATTGCAATTCCGATTTGCAGATAGACGGAAGGAGAAGGACAAGAAATGGTACACTAAATATTGTGTCTGTTTAGGAACGCGGTAAAGAAATACTTTTACGTAAATCGAGATAAGCATGTGAAGGAGATTATCTCGTTTTGCAGAAAAATATTGTTAAACATCCATTTGGCTTTTCCAAACACTTCGCCAAACAAGCGGAACAAACCTGTCTAGAATCTTACGCGCGAGACTCCAGCAGTGTGTGAATCTGATTTCTGATCTCCGTCGCTCATTCGGATGGTTCTATGCTTTTGTGAGACGACCATTGAAGGAAACGGTATCCAGGGAGAGACCAGTGATGAGAAACCAAGCGGAGAATCAAGATCCCTGATCTTGACAAGTTGCTGGACGTTGTGCAACGGGGAAGACTGAATCATGAAGAAATGAAGGGCTGACATTTTAGGCCCTGATGAACAATGGAAGAAGAAGTTCTTTATATTATCATAATCTCATTTATGGTACAACATAAATCTATCGTCAGTTGAGGACGATAAACAAATCCCATTTTGAGAATTATTGAGATGGTAAGCTCAACTTGCCTCCACCTTTACGGTGAGGATTACATGATCTGACGTTCAAACTATTTCACTATAATCCTTTACATATACTTTAGGTTATTAATTAATTAAATGATTAACACCAATCACATTAACTAACTCATCCTTTTAACAATCTCCCCCTCCATTAAATTGGATTATATGCCCATTGCACATTGGATTTGAATCATCTATAGCAAAATCGATTGTCTAGATTTGCATCTTGCTTTATCTAAAGTAATAACATCTTTATTTTGATCAGATGTTAAGTACTGGATATTTTATGTGTATCCTGAGGCCTCACATTGTTATGACTTATAAATAGTGGTCAAATCAAATATTTTTCCATGTGTGTAATGTGTTGATAGCGATAAACATAAAATGCAGAAAACGATATAAATTAAAAAAGTTTTAACATAGCAGTTAAGAATTAAAAATATTCAAAATTGAACCCGGAATTTGAAGTTGCTAGGTATAGCAGCTCGATGGGGCCCTGGCTATATATGTTCCTTATACAGAAAGTAGAGAATGACCATCCTGGTCTGCTAACTCATCTGGTTTCGCTTCTTTTTACTATATATCTTCAACTTCTTCAAAAACCTAGGCTCTAAGAGCATCAGTGCAATATTACTCTGGAACAAAAGTTGTTCTATGGCCCCATCGTCTTCAGGAGGAGGAGGCTTTGCATGTGGCTATCATCATCTCGCGTTTTGCTTTATTTGCATAAATTCTGCCTGCCCTACATACTGGACTTTATTTTGTTCGGTCTTCTATTCTTTATCTTCCCATTATACTTTTTCCTGGCCAAACCCTTTGACATCGGCTCTCGCAGGGTTGAGAAGACAAAAAACGGAACAAAGTGGTGGGAGAGATCATGTGCATATATATCCGAATCCATCATTCCTGGTTAATACCAGGCAGTCCCAGATTAATTATGTTACACATCAGTGAGCAGAAAAGGAATTATTGCACATATATGTACTCCTTTGCAACTTGTACGTTCTCATCAGATTTGGTCAATAGTTGCTCCTTTGACGCTCACCGAATTCAACAAGCAACTTCTTAGTCTGAGATAATAAGTAATTACGAGTGATAAAAACCAAGCACGTCGTTTCACTCCACCAGGATTTGGGAGTCATTGACAAGAGAAGATGATGCTAGATTATAGAGTTGAAGAGCGACTTGAATAGAATAATAGAACGAAGGACAGGGCAAATGTCAATTCATGGGGCTGTAGATGCAAAGGGGCAAAATGGAAAAGGCGCGGTGTCCAGGAAAATGCGCCATGTGAAGCCATTCAAGAGGCCAGCTCCTATATTTTCGGCCTCCAAGCTATATCCAGCCATAGAGCCTTCGCTCCGGAACAAACACATTTAATGGCGGCTATTAATCCTAGAATATGACGTCTTACGGCCCCATCGTATCTCCATCACTCTTTATCTCGCTCCATGCAAAACCAACAAGATCTTCAACTCCTCCACTATATGTATCTGGAATTCCGATCTGCACCATGTTAAAATTGCTAGGAGAATCACAGGTTTAAGGGTAACAAGTGAGCAACATGGATTAGTCTGCTTTCGTTCCTGGCAGTGAAGCTTGTTATTTCATACTACTCACTTGTAAGATTTTTTTTTTTGGTATTTGCATTCTTTCTGAACCGCACAGTGATTCTACCAAATTGTCAACACCGTTCTTTATGTTTATAAAGCTATTAATGTAAATCAATATCTCGCCTACGACGATCTCAAGGCCTGCATATCACGTATAGTTTTCAACTTTTCATGTAATTAATATAAGACCGATACGTAAATTTGTCAAGTTGAACCTCGGAATGTTCCTTACTGCATGTAGAGCAACAAAGAAAGATCGACCTTCCTTTTATCAGTAGCAATAAATAGGAAAGTTAATAAAATTAAGCATAAAAAAGAAGTGCGGCATGAAGGAGAGTTTATATTAACGAAGAATGAAGCAATGACAAGAGAGATGTATGGGGAAGTAGTTGCAATGGGCAATTGAAGAGGGTGGGTCCCGAATGTCATTGAATCTAAGGAATTTTTTCTTTTCTTCACACTCTTCCTGGACCACACAATCCATGGTCTAAAGCTGTATACAATCTAGATCTGAATCATTCCCCAAATGGTCGCTCCTGTCGGCCCCAGCTAGCTGTCACAGACTAAGTATTGTGCCAATTTAGAAAATTGTTAGGAGAATGCATTTTAACATAATACATTTTAGTAAAATATATTTTGTCTATAATACATTTTGGCATAATGTATTTATATTTGTATAAACGTTGAATTCAAAATGTATTTATTCTATCGAAAAAGGGTTTTTTTGTTCAAAATATATTTTGAAAGAAGAATTATCAAATGATATAGTCTGCAAGATGATGAACTTTTAGGTCCAAAATACATTATATAAACCCAGTTCCCAAATAGTCACAATATATATGAATTCAATTTACTTCATACTTCTTATTTATGGCACACACATATAACATTAAATATTCACCCTTATCATTTTTTGTGTGTGAAACAAAAGTATGTAGGACTTGTTTGGAAAAGCGATAAGAAAAGATAAACACACGTTCAACAGTTTTTTTTGTAAAACGAAGTAATTTCCTTCACATATTTACCTCGGTTTACGTAAAAGTACTTATCTACCGCGTTTCCAAACTGACACGTTATCTTGAAGAAGTTTGAGCCAGTATAATTGAGGCATTCTTTTTTAGAATATATGAATACATGTCAAGTTGCGCAGAGGCTGAGGGTAGCGCATGTTTGGGAAATCTTTTTTCTAACGGTGCACGCAAGTCAAGATAAAAATATCTTGAAATTTATAAAAAAACATCTCGAAATCTGTAAACTATTTTTTTTTTTTTTAAAGATGGGACATGCTCTAGAAAAAGGCACGAAGCTAACCATATCTCACCCATAAACTTGAAGTAACAGTCCACAACAGAACTGATTTTGAGGCAACGATTTTCAAAGGATTTATTGATGGAGAAGGATGAGCCGGTGATATTAATATCTGCCTGCACCTACTATATAACGGTTTTCTTTGCTGTGTGTTTCAACAGATATCGTCATCGATCATCTACGCATTTACGGCTACCGGCGCTAAAGGTAATGGCCACTGTCTACTTGTTCATCTTGCTGCGTGTTCCTCCTCTTCCTCTTTCTTGCTTGGAATTACTTTTACTCTTGTATTTGTAAGAGTGATCGAACAACAAAAAATTATGCAGGAGCAAAGTCTCCGAGAATGGAGTAGTACATATATAATACATTCTTCGAAAACAAATGGGTTTTCAAAAGAGAAAGGAAAGGGTCAATATATTGATGCAAATCTGAAAAAAATGAAACTTTTGCGTGCTATAATTGTACATGAGGAAGCCATAGACGACGATGAGGAACAAGTTTCCAACCACGGTAGTGGTGCAGGGCAAGAAGCCGTACGTCTGCTCGCAGGAAGACTCCTTCAGCCGGGGGGGAGTCGAAACAGATTGTCCCCTGGCGAATCGCGGATATCAACGGAAACAAGATCAGAGGAGGAGAGGAATCGAGCGTGAACCTGAGCGCAGAGAATTAGGTGGGCAAATGGGTTTCATTACAACAAGCTTTTCGATGGTTTTCACGGCGAAGATATCGTTGGCGTTGCTCCGGGAAGCACACTTGTAGACGGTGCCGAGGTTGCAAGGATTAGAGTTGACGCAGAGAGTGGGGGGAAGAGAGGGAAAGGTAGTTGGAATGCTGATCAGCTGAAGAAGAAGGTGTTGGGTGGAGGCTATGCTGAGAGAGTGAGAGGAAGTGTTTCTTTTTAAATAATAATTTAATTATGTAGGACCCACAAAAAGCAAAAATGTAACAGTGGTTAACACCATTGGACGGAAAGTGGCATTTTTGCTACAATTATTATTGCATATTTCGTAATAGCTCACGCGCATTTTTACCCTTGATTCCAGTTAAACTTACTGTAACAACTTATGCCCCGTTTGGTAGCAGAAAATTGGGATCAAAGACTTGAAACTGGAACTGAAATCAAATTTTTGTGTGTTTGGTAGTGTGGAAGTGGGTTCTAGTTCTATGAAAATTGTTAGAACCTAGTTCCAACCTGTTACCCATAGAACTGAGTTCCACCTTCTTCATTTCCACCTCCACCCTCAAAGCATCAGAGAACGAAACTAGAAAACAAATGACGACAGCGACAGTGAACTTGGTGAAGGACGGTGACGGTGAACTCGGTGGAGGACGACGGCGACCTTGGTGGAGGACAAAGTCTTGCAGCGATGGTGAACAGAGAATGAAACCAGAAAACGACGACCTACTGCTTGCTTCTTCTTTGACGTTGACTTCTTCTCCAACAGCTTTTCTTCTTCTATGTTTTTCGCTGCAACTCCACTCATAGTCGACGCTTCTCGCCCCCACGGCTCCAGCTCTCTCTCAACTCCTCTGCTCTTCGATCTCTGTCTCTCGATCTCCACATGTGCTGGTCGGAATTACTATTGCGGGGAGGGGAAGAATTTTTTCGATCTCCACAGCATGATCTCTGGCTTCTCCGTCATGGGGAGGGATTTTTTTGAGGGTATATTAGTCTTTTCGACTATAAATATAAATATTAAATTAAAATAATACCCCACTTCTTACCATTTACCAAATATACTTTTAATTTCACTTCCACTTCCACTTCCACTTCTACCTTTACTTTCAATTCCACTTGCAATTCTATCAAAATCAGTTTCACGTACCAAATGAGGCAATGATCCAACACTAAGCTTTTCCGATTTGGTCAGGATCAGTGAAAGCCATGTGTAACTAACTATTACCTGCACACAAGCCATTTTTTACAGTGGCGGTTATTTTAATTAGGCTACTGTATCCGTTTGAAACGAAATAGAGAAGTACTTTTACGCAATATGCGGTAAATATGTGAAGGAGATTATCTCGTTTTATGAAAAAACACTGTTAAATATATGTTTGATTTTTTTAAACGCTCCGCCAAATAAACTCGTAGTTGAAAATTCCAGCCTTCTAGTTCCATATCCCCAAGATTAATAAAATTCCTCAACGAGCAAGTTGCCTAGTCGGAATAATTGCAAATGATGACCCAATGTATTTTCCATATGAACATGAAGGAGTTCGTTCCCGTACGTGTATAGCTTCAACCAAAAAAGCAAGAGAGCAAGTAGAACAAACATAAGCACAAACGTTTGCGAGAATCGTCCTGAATTCACCTTATCCTTTATCCTCTTAATCATTAGAAGAGCATACAATTAGAGCTTAAAACAAGCTGCCAGAATCACATATAATTACATCTGGAAGATCAATCGTAAGTACTTCTGATATATATACACATGGGCATGTCGATATACTGATGCCGTTCCCTCCGTCAAATATCATCATCCTAAAAACTTCGGAAATTAGAAGGCTGAGTTTAGGTATGTTCATAACGGTGTCAAATTACTGAGGAGAGAACCTCTGAAACTGATGAGGAATCGCAAGTCGAAAGAGAAAAGGTGCATCATCGTGGACAGATGAGATAGAGGAAAATGCGAGACAATTCCAGAGAGGAACCGAACCGAAGGAGGGGAGCTAAAACGAAAAGAGAGAAGAAGGGGTTAATTAAAGTGAGAACGATGATGAGTATGGAGGGAGGGGGTAATAAAGAGAAGGGGACGGAGATAGTTGTGATTAGTGACTTGTCATCAGGTAGTGGGAATGACGATAATTATGTGAGTAGAAAGAATGCCTCTTATGAGGGAGGCAATGATTCAGACAGCAGCCCAAGCACTACAATTATAGCTTGCCCCTTCTCTTTTCTAATTCCATGCCTTCACCAATTGGCTATTCCTCTCTTGTTCATCATTACTCCTTTACTTGTGCCTATAACGCGCAAACCATCTCCCCTCCTCCCTCTCAGCTTCTTCACTCGTCAATCTTCCTTTAATTCTCAGTTGCAATTGGAGTGCTCTAGAAGATGCGGAGCATGACAAGCTCTCCCTCCTCCCGAGGCATTGCTGCTATCGTCGGCGTCGGCCCCAAGCTCGGCCGATCAATCGCCCGCAAGTTTGCTCATGAAGGCTACACCGTTGCCATCCTTGCTCGCGACCTAGGCACCTCTCTCTCTATCTCTCTCTCTCTCTTAATTTCTTCGATCTTTCTGTTCGATTGATGTTTGGGAACCGTGATAAGCGAGAGCTGATTATAATGAACTATTACAGGGAGGCTGTCGAGATTCGCGGACGAGATAGCGAGGGAGGAGAAGGCCCAGGTATTCGCAATACGAATCGATTGCTCCGATTCGAGAAGCGTGAGAGAGGCATTTGAAGGAGTGCTGTCCCTAGGTTTTGTGGAGGTTCTAGTCTATAATGCTTACCAGCCACTTTCTTGGAGCCGCACTTCCTTCCATGACGTTCGCGTCGAGTCTTTTGAGAAATCTCTCGCCGTTTCTTCCGTCGGCGCCTTCCACTGCTCTCAACAGGTATGTATATATATATATCACTGTCGATTTCTCGTTCGGCATAAATTATATCATAGCTGAACCAAATGAAGATCGATTCCATTCGTTTTTAAAAGAAAAATCGGTTTCCAGATCATGAATCAGATAAAATAATATTTATATATAAAATAATTCTGGCTTGATGGAATCAAATGGAAGGTGCTGCCTGGCATGGTGGAAAGGGGGAGAGGCACAATTCTCTTCACTGGCTGTTCCGCTTCTCTCAACGGCATTGCTGGTTTCTCCGAACTTTGTAAATAAAAAGTCCCCTTTCTCATTTGATTCGTTTGATATTATTATATATTTTATATTTATTTTCTGCATTTTAACTTGTTGAGTCGAGACAGGCTGTGGGAAATTCGCTTTGAGGGCACTATCACAGTGTATGGCCAGGGAATTTCAGCCGCAGGGAGTGCACGTAGCGCATGTTATCATCGACGGTATAGTTGGCCCACCTAGGTTCGACCTCGTTGGTTTATCTTCAGACCTTTTTTACTTTAAACTACACAGATCTCTCTTATTGAAAGTAATCTGTTCTAATTTTTTACAGTAAGGATTTGAATCTTTGTGTCCTTACGTTACAATGAATTAATCTCTTCTGTTAAATCCAACCCTAATGATTGGTAATCATTATTTACTCAATCAATCGTTTAGTTGCTTGTGTGTCGATATACGTCCATTCTATCATATGCTCTGATGCTTTCTTATGATTCCACCATAAAGGACGGAATTATTTGATTCTCTTCCCAGAAAAAGAAAGCTCATCAGACATGCAAATTGATCATTAAAACGTGGGGTTTCGACATGTTATGCAGGGGACCAGCGGCTTTACAGAGGGCCTCCATTGGGGAACAATCCAGTGGAGGAGTTGGGGACGTCCCGATGGATCCAGACTCTATAGCTCAGACCTACTGGCACTTGCACGTTCAGGACCGTAATGCCTGGACACAGGAGATTGACCTCCGTTCCTCCACTTCAAGATTCTTCTAGCTACTAGGGTTCTTTTCCCTTCTCCCTCCCTCCCCATTCCTTTATCTCAGTTATTATCTTCCTTTATCTCACTTATACATGCGACTATGCGAGTGAAAAGAGAGTCGTTGTTTTTTTTTTTTTGCCTTTTCAAATTTTGCGTGTTAATGTATATGCATATACACACATATATATATATATCTATTCACGAAGGACTTCCTGTAAAGTTGCCATCATTTCTGAAACGTAATTACCACTGAGATTTGGCATATTACTCTACATTATGATTAGGGACAATTTTGTCGGTGATGGGAGGACTTGTATAGGGAGGAAGTGGGATATGATAGTGGCATGGGTCCAACCTCTGAAAAGTTGAAAGTGGGGGAAGGGGTAGGATGGGGACTGGGTTGCATGGATGAAAGGAGGACTTCGTGTTCCAATGTAGGACACACAAAATCTGTGTACTTGCTTAAATCTGGAACACTTTTTTTTTTTTTTTGCCCTTTGACTTTGAGCACACTGTCCTGTGAAATCCACCTCCTGGCTCCTGCTCATTCGCATGGATATGGGAATAAAAATGTTTTGACGGGGGGACAAATGGGGAGTGAATGGTAGCTGTCAGTCGTCAGATAAAGGGAATGGGAGGGGTGTGTGCAACGTGTCAGTTGCGAGATTTGTCGAAGGAGCCGCTAATGGTTGTGGGTAGCTAGCTAGGGGGTAGGGCCTTCACTGACAACTCAACTACTTTGGATAAGGTGAGTGGGGGTTCCACCACAGTGACTGTGAGTGGGTATCACATGATTGGGTGAAGGAGGGTGACGCTTCCATTCATGATTGAGCTTTGATATTGCTTTCGTAACAGACCCAGAGCGTCATTCCCAGTCTCGTCTCAAAAGTTCTTATAGCAGTGTGTCTCTCTCCTATTGACTTTCGACCATGCTCCGTATGGCTCAGCGCTTGTCACTTGTCACCAAGAAAACAATTTACCCGAGTACTTTTACCCCATTCAATATAAATATACGAAATTTCGTTTTATAAAAAAATACTGTTATATGTGTTTAACTTTTACAATCACTTTAATAAACAAGTCCAATCTTTCACCAGTCTACCGTTGGTAATTGTTAAATCATGATGCAGCTTTTTTTTTCCTTGGGCCAACGATTGAAGCATGCTTTTAATTTTAGGTAATGACCCCATAATTAGTGTGCATGGATAAGGGCATGTTTGTATTAGTGCTTAAATCTACTTTTTATTATCTACATGAATATTTAATATTCAATTTTATCTCAATTTATGTAAACATGCTTTACTAAAAAGGTAAATTAAGGCTGAACTTCATCTAATGGTGGTGATGTTCCATGTGTTTTCTATGGGTCTATGTTATCTTCACTATTTTGACTTTTACCATGTGCACACAGAGTTTTTCTCTCCTCAATACATGTATTTTTCCATTAGAAATAATCTTGTTTGGGGTAATAAATATGATAAATTTGTTATGTTCGGAAGGAATAACTCATCGCTAGATCCAATCTTAAATCATGTGGCCTTGGACCAAATAATTCTACAAGAAATTTGATATGCTCTTTTTGTGACCCACAAATCTTGACAATATAAATAAATGTATAACTTTAACATCTCGAAAATCCCATACAAATGTTGACTTGTACTACTTCCGACTTTACTTATGAAAATAAGTTACAGTAGTATATTGATGTTTGAAATTTTTTTGTTATGAATGAATATAGTACCAACAATATAACTAAATTAAGTTTTAAATCGTGTTAAGGTTCAAGACATTGATGGCCCTCAATTCCCCAGCTCAAGGTTTATTCATCTCAAGTCTATCTCTCAAATAAAATTATTTTCTTTTTAAATTTTGAACAAATTGGCCCTCAGTTTGATTTCGGCCTGGTTTTCGGCTCTTGGATCCTTTAAAACCCTACACTTTTAAGAGTAGGGATAATGCAACAGCTTTAACCGGACTGCAACCAGCAAGTGAGCCGCATGGTTTAACCAAGCAACCGTAAACCAACATCCGGATAAGTAGACTTCCAGTGTAAAGCTCCCAGCTTTAAAGATTTGTCTCAGTCTGGTCAAAAAAAAAAAAAAAAGATTTGTCTCAGGACCAGCGAGTAAAACCAAAAGACTTGGAAATATACTCACATCATGAATCTATGAATCTGGGATCACTTCGACACTTGGGCCAGCATAATGGAGCAACTGATTCTTCTAATGATAAAACATGAGGAAAGAATTCAGCAGGATATGGTTCCATGTAGGAATAACTGCTAAATATGGAAGCAGTTGATAGGTCCATAGATCTGACACCAGAAAAGAAACGAACGCTCATATTCACCAATTGTCAATCTTAATCATGAGATCATGAGACCTATGTTTTACAATCTAATAGAACTTGCGTTCAAAATGAGCTACATATTTTCTTTATGATTTGTAAATAATGCAACTTCCCATACTTCATATTTTAAGATATTGAATTGATGCTAGCTTTAGCCTCAATCTTGACAGAGCTAAAATAGTAAGATATTGAATTGATGTTAGCTCTAGTCTAAATCTTCACAGATGTAAATGAAACAACTTATAGGCCATGATTCCTCCATCCAAGCATCTTAGTTCTTGAGTGGATGTGGAGGCCTGTCGACATGTTCTGCATCCAAATGTTTTGAGAGCTGTATCTTAGGTTTGCGTAGGCAAGATTAGTAGCGCAGGAAGCTAGATTTCATGATCTGGGCGAGAGATTTTCATCAACATAAGACCTTAGGTGGGAATTCATGCTTCATTTCTTCTGACAATTCACTCGAGACTGAGAACTTCGTGGATAATTTGCATATATGGAATGAACTGGAAGTTGATAGCAGTCAGCAGATTCATCCCATCATCTTTAAGATCTGAAAGTTCTTGAAGGTGCATTTTGCTTCCTAGTTGCTTGTCTTGATGAAGTGGTCTCTTGAGGTTGGCAGTTAGAGATTGCTCTTTGATGTTTATCAAGGTGCCGTGCCTTTCCCATACCAGACGTACATGATCTTCTCAGTTTTGATGGTTTCGTGAGATGATGGATTTCACAATGGCCATTGAAACCTAATAATCATGAATCATCAAATATAAATAACTAGAGTTACCAATAATATGGAAGGATGAAACAAAGTGACACAAGCTCCCTAACCTACATCCATTTGCACTACGTTGTCCCTTCTTTTGTCTCATTCCTCTAACAAGCCTTGCCTCTGCACCACGTCGGTGCTTCTCAGAAAGCACTTTGACTCTTTCAGCTTCATTTTTCCATCTCTAAGGGGAGGAGGAATAATACAAGTACAAAACGAAGAACTCAAAATAAAACACCAAAAATGTAGTGACTGAATACCTGTCTGTATGTTTTCAATTTATAGAGATTACGGCCCTTGACAAGCAAAGGAAAAAGTGGAGGCAATTTTTTAACCCCGTTACTCCATATGACCTCAACCTGCAGGGCCCATGCAGAATCGGATAGAATAAGGAGTCACAACGGGGAAGCAAAAGTTAAATCTTAACGAACCTAAAATCAAGTGCGGACAGTTTCTCACAGAAAGTTTTAGAATCTTGATCCAAAAGACATCTAAGCACATTTATTGCAAAATTACAAGAAACTCTGCAATTATTTTTGTTGTTGTTATGAACCTAGATTATAAGCAATCATTGCATTCAGGATGCATTAGGTTTATATAACGTATTCCTGCCATCTTGGATGTTAGAAGGCATGCAAGACACATTTGGATACACTAATATCTAATATGCTTAATCTCATCTAACATACTAGGAAGCATTAGCAAATTTGAGAAACATCTCGTTCTATTGAAAGACACGGGATTTCTCAAATCAAAGTTCCAGAATTGTTAATTTTATAAAATTACCACTAGCAATACTTATTTTGCCGTTCCTATGAGAACTTTTGGTTGTCACCAAACATGGAAATCTCAAAAATATCGTGGGATCTTATGCCATACCAAAGCAACTAAATGTAAGATCATAGTGTATCAAACACCTTTCCGGACGGACATAAAAAGATAAAAAGAATGGACAAATTAACGGCGCAAAATGCAATAACCTGACTTTTATCTTTCACTGTCTATTTGATTCGTATGGATCTTGGGGGATTCGAGAGAGACTAAGAGTTATATTTCAAGCCAAGGGAGCAATAGTATGCTGGCAACAAATAAGCTCAAGCTCTACCACAAAGCCAACAATCAACTATTACATAATGACAGGGAATTAAAGGTATAAACGTAGCCACATGTTTATGGTAAATTTATAAAGTCTAAGCCTTACTGTGAAGGTGTGCTGCTGCTTTCTTGCACCATAGCTTTCCTTAACTACCCTCCCAGCAACAGTTCTCTTTCCCACATGTCTTCCTCGGTTACTTGCTTTATCGAACCTGAGAAAATTATGCCGCTGACTTACGAAATAATAACAAGGGTCTAAAAGGAAAGTTTTCACACCAAACATGATGTAATAAGATCTAAGAGAGTGGTACCTTTCGTAAACCTTCTGTCTGAACAGGACAACATCTCCCTTGCATACATCACCTAGGAAAAGCGAGCATGCTACTAATCAATAATCATATAAAGAATATTAACATAAAAGAAGATGAGAATATAATCGCAAAACTATTTACCAGTACAATCAATAATAAAGGATGATCTCGGATAAAGTGTATAACCACGTCCATCTTTGATCCTGAAATATCAAAATAGACACTAAATAATACTGCATTGAAAGGTAAATATCTATAGTTTAGGAATTGCTTTTCCTCAGATAGCAAGTCTTATGAGAATTTATAAAACTAAGTCCAATCTTCTTTGGTAAGAATCGGTATCTTACTCTCTTATTTATGTTTTTATACGGAAAAAATTCCAATCATAAATCATTAATACGAAGAATGAGGTGGTCAAAGGCAAAAGTCACATTTGAGGTGCTGGACCTATAAAACACCTGAGGCGAAAGGTGCAAAAAGGGCAGTCGACGAAATGAAGCAAGATGCAGAGTAGCAACACTAGTAGCAGTAGAGTATGGACAAAAAAAGTGATAAATATATATTTAAATTACCTTCATAAATTATAAATGCTAGTCATAAGCTATTAACGAGCAATAAAATACAAAAAAATTACAAAAAGAACAATGTGCGTGTCTAACACATTTTGAAACACACTTATCAAGAAATTAACGACCGGTATTTGCACGTCACAAGAGGTGGCTCCGGAAATTGTTAGCTAAATACCAACTCACTATACCTTTCTCATTAGCTAAAAAAAAAAAATATTACCTCCAATGCTCTCTTATTCTCTCAGTACAAACATCTCTATTCCCTGCCAGCCTGAGGCCATTTTTACGCAGATATGCTTTGCATTCTTCTAATTTCAGAGATTTTAAATCACTTCCGCCTGCAAATGAAAAGATGTAAAACAGAAAGAGATCCAATGATCAATAAACATTAGCCAACGAAAAAACAGTAGAACGTTCTTCACTGTTCGTAACAAATTGATACAAGTCTCGTCACTCATTTTAAGAACGAGAAGTAAGGAATAAGAGGAATTCATGTAACTAAAAACTGATACAGTGGCTGGCAGTCCTGAAATATACAGAAAGCCTCAGATGAACCTTGAAGAAGGGCAAAAACTTTGTTGGCGAGGGACTCGTCATCACTATCGTCAGAATGTTCATCATCGTCAGGGTAATCGTCGCCAGATTGACTGCCCTCCTCCTCGTCAGCGTAATCGTCGTCGCTGATCGAGTCTTCCATGTCGTGATCATCAATTTCTTCGGAAGAGGATGAAGATGGAACAATGATGGCGCGTTTTCCTCTCGTCTCAACCATATTTGAATGTGATCAGAATCAGACCAACGGAAAGGGTCTTGCCGTTGCCGTAAAAAAAAACCAACGAAAGAGGAACATTCGCTATTGAAAGCAGGCACAACTTCTCCCCATTGGATCTGGGCTGACCTATGGTCCACCAACGTTTCACAGTAACAATTCAGACATTTTTTTGGGCCTAAGCTCGGACATTGTTTATAGAGAGAGAAACTCGGGCACTTATTTTAATGTGAGGGGTATGAGTTAATAATGGCTAAATAATTTTAATTTTAATATGTAATGCATATTATTTTTAAAAAATTTAATCATAACTAATGTTTTTAAATTATGAAACTCGATAAAATTTTGACTTTGTATAAAAGTCAAATACAAGTATGACAGAACCGTGCACGTTTGTTAAGTGGATAGTATTATTTAATTGAATAGATTATAAAAAGTTTGGAATGTTCTATTTGATTATCTAGAAATAGATTTTAGGTTCAATACTCGTGTTTTTTTAGTGAAATTCAATATCAGCGTGAACAGTGTGAACACATTCCCCTGTGTGAGTTGGCTTATCTTGAAAAAAATTGCAAAATGTATGCCGAAAAAATGACTTGAGTCATATCAGTTCGAGACACATTAGACAAAACTAGCCCAAGACATGATCCACCAGGAGTTCCATAGAGTCACGCCCAGAGCCTATGTCCATCGCAAACTCCCCCAACATCGTACCGGTTGATTATGATTCGAAGATCGAACGATGATTACTCCAAGATTTTCATGGCCATTGGACAAAGCAAACGGGTAATTACCGCTGGCAACCGATCATTTATTTTAGCCTTACTCTCAGTTGTAAAGGGATTGACCACTCTGAGCACACAATATTCACTCTCATCGCTCTTGTTCTACACTCATCTGCCACTAGATTTTCCTGTGTTCACGTACTTCTATTTCAATATAATTCTTGTTTATCTCCTCTCTCCATTTGGCACACAATATAGTTCATGTTTGGCGATAAAGATCCATAACATAATACAAGTATTAGTATTTTATATGTGCAAATATTTATTAAATTCTTTTGATCGCTGAAATAAATTTTGATGTGGGACCCTTTTTTTAACTCTGGTGCTTATCTTTCGTAGCCTTGCAGGAGATTGTTCGGATTTATCCTTTCTATTTTTGGAGGCTTTAGTGGGATTAAGTTTCAGCATCCTTTATATCACCCTGGTTCTTAGGATGATGATGATGATGATGATGATACAGAGCATTATACTTCTGGAGAGAATATTATTTCTTTTTTCTTACTGCTATTGATTATGGATTATGGAAGCCTACCCAGCTGATCATATAGCATTAGTTTTCTGTTTTCAAACAAGCCGATGTTCATATGGTCTGTTTGGATCTCCTTCTAGCTTGAATAATTTCTGGCCGAAGAGGAGCTTCTATGTAGAAGGAGGTCTCTCCCTCTCGTGGTGGCTCCACAGTGAAGAGAGAATACCACATGGGGGAATTAGGCTGTGTTTGGGGAGGAATGAGAATGGATGGATAGGAGGGAAGGACAAGAGATCCCAATGTTTAATATTATCATGTTTGGTTATGTCAGAGAGAAATGAAATGAATAGGTTTTTAATAATTCTGTGTTTACTTTAAAAGAAAAGAAGTAAAAGTAAAGACTAATTTATAATTATGCCTTTATACATTAGTTCATTTTTTTATATACTAAACAAATTAATTCACATCTTGTTTTAAATTACATAGTTTATCAAAACCGACCTCATCTCGTTAATAACTCTTTGATTTTAAGTATATTTATAATATAAGAAGTAAAAAGTTGCTTGAAGTCTAGGCCTGCGAAGAAACTAAGTCACGGAGCAAACGAAGCCACAGAGCAATTGGCATTCTGACAAGATCAAAACAATCCAAGTTGATGTTTGCTCTCAGTTTTGGCGAACCACGGCGGGAAGTTTACAGAGTAGAAGTTCGTGTGTTTTTGAAAATTCCGTTGGACAAAAGGAGTTACATTGAAAAGAAGGAATTTACGGATTTCTAGATGGTTTTGTGGATTTCAAGATTGTTTTTATAAATTTCGAGATGGTTTTCACGGATTTTAATATGGTTTTGTCTCGACTTACGTGTACCATTAGAAGAACAAAGTTCCCAAACAAACACAAAGAAAACGCTGGCCGATTGAACATTGAGAAGCATCGAGTGTGTTTTTAATCTCATAGAAGTATGGACGAGAATATAACAAAATTCATAGAGATAAACTAGTAAAAAAATTTTGCTTTTCTCCAAAAAAAAAACCTGATGGGATAGAACCAAAACAATGAAGGGGATGAAATAGTATATTTTGGGTCAACCACCATCCAAAAATTTAAATTAAACTATGGGTTGAAAGGCATCCACACATTTTCCGTTCCCTCCCTGTTGATGGATTGCTTGCAGAGCTGCTTTCTTCGGCATCGATTGATCTTCAGCACAATAAAGACTGAAAGGAGAAAGCAGGTTGAAATGTTTAAGTGAGCTTGGTTGAAAATATGAAGGAGAATAACTTTACGGAATTCGAGGTAAAACCTAAATTTTGGAGAATGGATTTTAGGAGAATAACTTTTACGGATTCCAAGATAAAAATTAGATTTTGAAAAGGTGATTGTGATTGGGAAGTTATACTGAGAATAATTTTACAGATTTTAAGGCAAAAAGTAAGTAGGAAATAACAAAAGTACATAAACGCCCAAAACAATAATTATTATTAAAAAAATTGTCAGAAATTCATTATATGTATTTGTTTGTGCCTATGATCTTATGAAATCTTAAAAAAATTACAAAATTTAGATGATTTTTAATTCATATAGTCTTTAATTACCCATTTTTGTATTTTCAAAATTTTCTTTATAATATATTAACATTTTTTAACTTCTATCATTTTATTTTTTATCCTAAAATTATCATAATATGTAAAATAATATATATGCATGTACATTATTTAATAGGATTCGTAGTTGATTAAATCATTTTTCATTAAAAGTTACTCCTCAAATATTTGTACAAATAAATTTTTCTTTTCATAAAAAATAAATTATAAATTGTATTACATCATCTAACTTCCATCTAAATTCTTTTTTCAAAAGTGATTTTACCAAAAAAAAATCACTTATGTTTATCCAGTTCGCGTAAAATCTAGTAGACGCGCTCAGAATATTGAGTGAGAACTAAATCCAAATGCAAACGAACAGGATGAAATCGGCTCCAACAATGCTTCATAGGGATCTCAAATAATGAATAAGCAATCTCATTGAAGTTTGAACTAGCTTGCGAGGAACCTCACAGGGCACTGCTATTTTTATGCAGAGACTTGTCTCCTTTACGTTACGTATCAGTCTCACTCACGGCACCTCACATATCAATAGACGCATGCACGATATTTAATTTGGAGGAAACGAACGTTTTTCTGCATATTCTGAATTTGCGAGCCATGGAAGAGAGCACAGGGGCTGTGCTGGAGGCCGAAGCAGCAGAGCTGGCCAGGACGAAGCTGGAGCTTTGGGCAGCCAAAGAGAATGCAACGCAGTCATGGCTTGACTCTAGGCCCCTCATTGATGAACTAGAGATGCAGAAATCCAACCTCGCAGATGCTAGAAAAAGGTTGGATGCCAGTCTCATTCCGGAGTTGGAATCTCAGCTGAAGATCATCAACATGAACATCAAATCCAAAAGAGAATACCAGTTTAAGGCAGAAACCATGAGCCACGAAATCAATCACACTTTGGAGCGAACACGCCATGAATTGGAGGCGCTTGAGCTCGACATCAGGAAGGAAAGGCAGGCACAAGTAAAACTCAAGCAGTTCTTGCAGCTAAGGAGGCAGAAACTTCAGACCTTGCGGCTCACCTTTCAGGCTATACTGCTCGAGTCAGATGCCAGGGAAAAATCTGCCGATGAAGCCCTTCATCGGATTAAACAGTTTGAATTTCAGGCTGCAGAAGTACCACTAACACGTCAAGAGTACTCGGCCTTAACAAGAGCAGCGGAAGAAAGGTTTTCACAGGCTAATCAGAAAGTTTCTGCTTTCATGGCAAATAAGCTCGCGGCTGAGGCTAGGCGGGATTCAGCATTATCGAGATTGAATAAATTGTACCCAGGCAGATCATCCAGAATGGACAGAAGAAATAAAACCGGGCAATGGGAGGCAGAAACGCATGTGGACAAAAATGGTTCAAACGAAAACGTGTTAGTGGTAGCCAACAAGACAGGTGCTTCGCCGAAAGCCCAGACCAAGTCCCAAGTGAAGAAACCACAACAATTCAGAAGATCAAGAAGTAATATTAAAAAGCAAGAAAAACCATCCATAATGCACCGAATTAAAGGATGCTTTGGGCTGAAGATAAGAAAATTGCGTGGATGATATGAAAATATAAATGGACCCTAGACAGTGGGATCGCAATATGCCTCATTTAAATATTATAAAACTGAGAATTACCACCAGAACCAAATCTATAAAAGTTCAGCCTCACTGATTTAATGTTCCGTCTTCAAATTAGCTTGCTCTCATAGACATTTGATAATTGATATCCCCGCGAGAAAAATATTTTACCATGTCCTTCCTTTTTCAAAACAAAACGGAGAGAGAAAACATAAATATACAGTTACCGGAAAGAATCAACAATTTAGTCCTCCATGATGTTGGATTAGCACGTGGCTAAATTCTTTTGCAGGGGATCCAAACAGTAACCAGAAAAAACACCAGCTTCCAAAACTGAAGATTTTGAAATAGGCCTTATTACAATGTACAACACGAATCCATTTAACTAGAATTAGCAAGTGACAATACCAATAAAGTAACCACATCAAAATCCCTATGAAAGCGACAGGGAGAATGTGATGTTTGCTAATATCTACATGCTCGATTTGGACTCCATTCTACTGTCAGGAGAAACTTGTAAGCTTTATAAGAAGTATCTTACAGAACTTGTGTTACTGCTGAGTGCTGAAGAGCTCTATGTAATATAATACAAAAAGTGCTTCTATACACGTGCAGCATAGCTTCCAGACTGAATAAGCCATTATACTTTCGCTGAGGCGGATGAGCATCAATGAGAAACTCAGGTAAAGAAGCTTAATGAAACAATAGCTGCAACTTCCCTACAAGGGTGTCCAGTAAAATATATTACAGCGATGGGTTCAAGTCTCTGGATTAGTGAATGAAACTTCCTTAAGTGCAGTTATTTAGGAAAACCATTCTTACTGTTGCCATTTTGACATAGCCAGAGACAATCATGGAAGGGATTGGATTATGAATCTTGCAGTCTGAGTAAGTAGAGTAAATACAAAGTGCTCAGGTTTCGCAAGGAAGGAATCACCTTGACACCAATGTTGAGTCAAATGTTACAATGCGGCTTCTGTCCATCTGTAGGAGAGGAAAAGCCATGTATGAACATTTATGAGTAAACTATGTGCAGCTCAAGATTACAAGATGAAAAACAGGATGGGTTATTTGACACAAATATACAGGACAAGTAACGTTGGGAGTAATGTAGAATCCTAACCTAGTCAGCGCTCGTTGGCCTTCCCTTTTGCAATTTGCACACTGGTAGTTGGCAACTGATCAAATAAATACTCAGATTGCCCTCTGGGACTAGGGGGTTTGTCCTATCAACATTAATAAATATAAAAAAAGCCAAATACTACGGAAAAGTTTCGTTGTAACAATAGAAAGAGCTACAGCATTTATCTTACCATCAAATTTATTCCATTATGAGGCTGCATGAAATGTAAAATATCTGGCTGTTGTGCATTTTTCAAGAACCGATGTTCAAGTAAAGCTGAAGCTGTTGACCTCTCTGCTGGATTTCTCCTAAAGCAGCACATAAGGAAGTCTTTACCTTCCGATGACAATGTGTCAGGTATAGGAGGGGTATCCTTCAAAACCTTAAACATAGCCGCAGCCTTCAAAAATACAATTTGAAAATGTTAATCAATGAAGGATATTTAGATACTATATCTCGGCTAAATTTACAATCTGTACCCTATACAAAATTGCATAAAGATGCTTCAGGCTGGAGGGAGCAACAGAGTTTATCCAAACAAGAACAAAATCATATATCATTATATCCCATTATCAGACTTCAGTAATTGAATAAGCAGAAATACAACAAGGTCAAAATATGCAGCGCTCAATTTTACCAATCCCATCGGAATATTTCAAAGATAATGGGAGCTTAGTACTAGCGCGATAACTGATTAAAAATATAATATGAAAGGGCAACTGAAACTTTCTGCAGGTGCTTACTCCTTCGTATTCACTCCAAGGAGGCCTCCCTGTGAGCATTTCAATGATTGTGCAACCCAAACTCCATATGTCAACAGCTAAAGCTAGATCAGAGTTGCTGTCTTTTTGCATCACTGCCAGCATAAGCTGTAGGAGAAACAAGCGTCAATAAGAAATTCTATATCAGAGGCTAATGTGCAATAAGAATAGAGTATACCTCAGGAGCCATCCAGTATGGACTTCCCTTCAAAGAAAGATCAGCTGAATGTCCAGTAAGCTGTGGAAGAAAAAAATACAAGTTATTCCAATCAAACTAATGAACAAACCAAAAAAGCAATAAATTTGCAGATTTCAATCAAGAGAGAGGAATTTTCAAGCAATTAATTTGAGCCCTTCAATTTGAATCCTGTTCAACCTATGATCAGTCCTTTTCCAGGAAATCCTCAACAGTGAGAAGATAAATATAAATACAATAACATGAAAAGCAAGGAAAAATCGTGCGATGAGATAATCATTCCCTCCATAGGACAAAGACTCAGACTAAAAAGTCCACATTAAGAGAGAAAATTTTAGTAACTCACGTGCTTGGCCATCCCAAAGTCAGCAAGCTTAACAATCCCCGTAGAATCAACAAGCAAGTTAGCCCCTTTGATATCTCTACACAATTCCAGCAAAGATAATCTTTTCAATCCAATAAAATTTGCAGCAGTATCTTAGGATTTCATGCACAAGATGGCTCTAGATCTCATGCTACCCAGCATATCAACCGTATGACTGTACCTATGAATTGTTTTTTTGCTATGCAAGTAAGCCAAGCCTGAGAGAATATGACGGGTGAAATTACGAACGACAGGTTCTGTTATGGCACCACAATGTTCACGCGCATATCTATTTATTGATCCAGGATAGACATATTCAAGATAAATATAAAACCGGTCTTCAACCTTCAAGATATAACACAAAGTAAACAAAATTAGCTTTTATGATTGTCATAGAGCTATGTAAGTAGTCATGCGCACCTAATCATGAACAAGGAGATTGCTTACGATTTCACTGCCATAATACTGCACAATGTTTGTATGTTTCAGCTGGCTAAGAACTTTGATTTCCTAAGGAGAGAGATAGATTAGTAAGGAGGAGCTTGAGGAATCAGAAAGCTATAAACCTCGAATTTGGTAAATGATGACAGCAGAAGACTAAAATAACATTTCTTCATAATTAGTTTGGGCAGGACACAATATATAAGCAAACCCATTCTGAGCTCAGGCAACCCCAACATAAAACACACAGGTCATTAAATGGAGAAATCATCACCACAAGATGTACGACATCTAACCAAGCAAACTAGACAGAATGCAAATAGGTAACAAGTCCATTTATTAGTGTGTTTTGTCTATAGCCTCTGAAGCCTGTAACATGAGGAATTATGTTGAATAACCAAGGATTATATCGAGGTAAACTGCCTTGGTCCCAGCAGTTTCCTCATACAGACATTTTAGACAGCAGAACTACCATGCAGAATTAATCAGACACATTTACTCCCAGCATTTTATCCAAGTAAAATTGCCAATTGTACAGAGAGAAAACTTTTCCTTGGAAATTGACAAATGGTGTAGTGCTGCATTGACTTCTTCAATGAAGTACCATATTTATGATTACAAGTAAAATATTAATCTATACCAGTGTGAACTGTGAAGAAAGACAGCATATTTAATGCACATCATACTAGCAAAGTTGACAAGCAGATAGTAATGGACAACCTGCTCTAACTGCTTTATGCACTCGGCGGATTTGGTGTCATCAGGAAATATTTCTACTTCCTTCATCGCACATAATGCTCCAGTTTCTCTGTCACAAAACAAAAAACTGTTTCAGTACCTAGCAAGGAAGAGAAGGGAAGAGCATAAGATGCTCAAGAAATTCCATGTACCTATTGGTAGCAACATAAACACTTCCAAATGTACCACGCCCAATTAGTTTCCCTTTCTGCCAATGGTTTTTCATTGAGGAGGACTCTAACCTCGGCACAGTTGGGGACAGTTTAGGGGACGGGGAAAGCAAGGGAGCCCCAGGAGGCAATGGTAAGGGATGGACGTTGAGGGAGGGGGCACTGAAGTCACGACGAGCTGCCGAGGTCTGGAGGGATAAACTAGGACGTACTGGTGAAGAAGCTCCACTTCGGCTTTTGAGATTTTGGTTAGGACTTCTGCCCCGTGGACTGTGATGAGGAGAAGTATCAGTGCACAATGCAGTTAAATCAAAGAGTGCCGGAGGCGTCGTCCCTGATGATGTATCCGATGTGACCACCTCTGGTGCCGACCAATATTGATTTAGCGGGGGAGACACATAATGATATTGAACAAAATTACTACTTCTTCCATTGTTCGGGCTCACCAAAGGACTGCTCAGAGGACTAGCTGGAGCACTCCTAGTTAGGCCGCTGATGTGGAAGTTACCTCGATTACTTTCAATACCACTCAGATTCTGACGCACCACCCTTGACGACCCTGTTTTTGCTCGCCCCTTATTCTTTTCTTCGCCTGGGCTAGCAAACACACTGGAACATAATTGAACCAACCGTCAATTAACTTAAGTGTTAGCAAATGCCGCAATAAGGCACCATTGGATTCAGGAAGATAATCAGGCATGTTTATAATTAATCGCTTCCATGGATCCAAAGTGCAATCTAAGAAGAGTAGTAATATCATGGTGTCCGACCATCATTATCAAGAAAGCATAGCCTATCCGCAAAGATATTTCAGTTATTAAGTAAGAGAGTAGGGAAAAAAGACATAAGGGGCAAAAAAAAAAAGGAGTGATCGTACAGATAGGTTTCATTAAAATAGAAAAGAAATATGGGAACTTTTGAAATATAAATATTGTGAGAATAGAAGGACTACATGACAAATAAGCAGGCCAAGAGAACCTCAATTAAGAGCCAGCAAATATTACCTCCGAATTCGAAAAACAGAGGAGACATCGACCATCATCCCATCAGCTCGATCACGCTTTACGACCCCTTTGGCGACGCTGCTGGGTCCTGGCACATCTTTCGGTGAAGGTAAAGGGTAGTCGGCGTCTCTCTGGCGAGAAAGCGCGAAGTCCGGCAAGGGCAAGGGCTGAGGCGCGACGGAGGAGGAAAAGGAAGAGGCTGTATTGGAACGACTAAATTGGCGATCAAAGGGGGTCGGCGAATGAGCCAAAGGCACAAGGACTTCATCATGGGGATCATGCCCCCTGGGAGGGGACTTGCCATCGCTGTCGGCTATAGGTCGGAGCTTCTTGGGGTGGCTAGTCTTTTTGCCGGTGACGAAAGGCCAAACGCCACCCGAACCGCGAGTGGCATCGGATGACTTGTTGTCATGGTGATCATCATCGGGGGTGGAAAAAGAAGACGAGGAGGCAGAGGAGGATTTGAGACCATTGGAATGGGAAAGCGAAAGGGAAGGGAACCAACGCATGGCGATTGGACAAAGAGAACGGGTTCATTATAGTAGAGGAGGAACGTAGAGATCGGTAGGTAGCAGAGAAGCACTGTGGAGAACGAGAAGAATAACAGCCATTTGCGAAAGAGAAAGGAGAGGAACAAGGGAGGATGATTATGGCTTATGAATATAGATATAAAAGTTAGAAAGAGTTTGTTGGGGGTTATGTTTCTCCTTCTGGCTCATGCTCTGTTTCTGTGTCTGGAAGAGCAACCAGAACGCGGTTTACAACGTACCGCCCCCACACCAAATGGGAAAGAAAGACTCCATTTTGAGAGGTCAATATCTTCTCTCTCCCCTCCATCCTCCCATGTCAATGGATTCTCCATTTCCCTTCTCTTTTACTTTCTCCCCATTTCTCATTTTTTAACATTTTATAAAATCACTAACAAAATATTAAATTATTAAACGTAATGAAAACATATTTAGCCATGTGATAACAGATAATTAATGGGAAGAGTAACTAAGTTGACGGCATTTGGGAGGAAAAAGAGGATGTCACCATCTCATCCTCCTTTATTTTTTACATGTTTCATTCTTTCGTTAGAAATCAGCCATGAAAACTCTGTTATCCATTCTGTTATTTTAGTTAGTCGCGGTTTTTATTCTCCCGCCATGGGTAGCTACCTATCCTGCCGGGTACTCCTTGGCTAAAAAAGGAGGCGAGCTAACCATATAACCATTTCATAAATGCGCGTATGCACGTCCCCACTCGCACTTGAATTGAAATAGGAAGTGTGTGTTTGGGAACTCCATAGGAAATGATAAAGGAGTTTACGGATTTCTAAATAGTTTTGTAAATTTCAAGATGATTTTTATGGATTTTGAGATGAGTTTTACTTATTTTAAAATGATTTTATCTCGACTTGCGTGCACGAGAACGAAATTCCCGAACATACACTAACTCCTGACAAACTGTGATCGTATAATGTGCATGTTTGAAGATTTTATGCTGTGTGTATACATAGCGGTCGTTAGTTGAGACCACTATGCTTTACTTAGTAAAATCATTTAAAAAATAATAATGTTTATGGAATTTGACTTAGCTTCAACAGGATCACACGTGCATGAATCTCACTTGCCTCCCGATGAGTAATTTTGAATCCGTCGTCTTCAACGATGAGAGATGATCGATGCTGATGAAGGAATGGTGAAGGACTGGGCGGATTTTTTTCGCCTGATGGGTCATAGCGCAAATTAAATCCAATGGTTAATCAAACTTAACCAGGGACGTTGGTTTACATGAAGCACAGAATTAATTTTCTGTTAAGTCAACTGGTTTATTCAGACATGTTCACTCTGCCAACGGATAGAGACGGGGGAAATGGGATTCCGATGCGACATTCGCCAGTCTCTAAAGCCAAGTCATGATTGACAGCTTCCCTTTACACACCGTTAATAGGCTGCTATAGGGAATTTCAAAATCTTCTTTAATCCATACGCTACCTCACCGTAAAAACCAGTTGAGTAAATTTTTTAACCATAAGAAACACTTATACATATTATTAAATTATATATTAATTTATAAATCAGTTGTAAAAAAATATTATATATAAGTTAAATAGCTTTAGTAATTTCTCCCAAAAAAAAGGCAAATGATTTTTAAATTAAGAAGAAGAAGTTGTATTTCGCAATGAGAAATGCAAGGGCGGACAAAATTCATTTGGGCCTGATGCTTCATGATGGGCCTTGAAACTGCTTGAAAACGGGCCTGAAGTGGGTCTGATTCGGGGTATGGGAAAGAAAGACGAACCGAAAGGCAACAACGCACCCATCGTCCGTGGGTTCAGCTGACGAAGATATTGGACACTCTCACCAAAGGGAGAGGGTTCGATACCGGAAAAGGTCACTTTGTTGTGGCTCTAGTCGCGACGCTTGGGAAGGCATCCTAGCTCCTGGGTGCTTAGGTAAACGCCTTAGGGTAATTGACGGCTCGCCCTGCCCTACATTGGTATGACCTAAGAGGAAGGGAGATTTCGCCCTGTCCTTGGCTTGTGGGTGAGCCTTACCCCCTGCCTAAAATTTATGTATAAAAAAAAAAGAAAGGCAACAACGCGGAGAGGCAGAACGAGCTGAAATTGGGTGGTGGATGTCTCGCCAGCTCACTCCGCTAAGGTTCTCAGGCCGCGTCACTACTTGAAATCTCGTCTTGTTCCCTTCCAACACATACATTAATAATGGACTTGTTTGAGAACGCGGTAGAGAAATACTTTTATGTAAATCGAGACAAATATGTGAAGTATATTACCTTATTTTACGAAAAAACACTGTTGAACATTTCTTAACGGATTGTCAACCTCCTTTTCAGTGTCTCATCATGACACCTTTCTTTCTTTTCTAAGTCTATCAATTCCCACAATCACTCCTTCCTCTCTTTTCCCTTACCCACGCGTTCACCCCCCCTCTTCAGCATTCATACACTGAGTTTTAGTGTGTTTTTACAGAATACACAGTAATTAAGTTGTACTTCTCACGTATTTATTACGCCTAACCAATCCACCTTTACCTTTTTAAATAGCATTATTCTACATCGTACATCCCAGAATAAATTAACGGCACGTATTGGAAAAAAGTCAAAGAAACTGTAACCTTGATTGTCTGTTTAATTAACATGTGTGGTGCAAACATCAAATGATTTCTTGCAGCTACCTGAACTGCTTGTGGATAAGAACGACAGCACAAGATGACGTTAGATGCATTGGTACATACCACCCCCTCGCACTTAACCAAACGTACGTATCTATTTTCCCGAATAATTTGATTTGGATATATGGACTAAATAAGATCAATTTAGTGATTCACTAAGATTGTGTGTTGATTTTCCTACGATACTGCGTTAAATGATTTGGGTGAAAAAATATCCCTTAGTTGATGTATGTAATCCTTCGGATAATTTGAGAAAAGAACGAACAGACATGGAGAAGGAAGGTTGATTTTTGTTACTTTAAAAGCACCTGGCATGTGCAAAAAGGGAGTGCGTTAATGATGGGATCAGAATATTCAAGGCAGACATTTAATAAAAGAATAATTATTGATAATAAAAGAGAGGGGGGGGACGATTGATTCCATGTTGTCAAATCCATGCACGTGATGGGGTGCTGCTGCTGCTGCTTCCACACAACACAAGCAAGACAGAAAGAGAAAAAGTCAACAGCGACAAAAAGCATTAGCCTGCCCCGTCCATGGAACATCCAACCACACTTTTGCATTCCTCTCTTTCTCTGCCCCCGCCTGTGAATGGACCTTCTGCCCCCCTCCCTTTTCTCCCTTTTATATATACACACATTGTTTTTTTATGTATTTCAATGTTACTGATGTGATTTGATTATAACTTGTTACCTTATCCTATTTCATATTCTTTATATAGCGATATCAGTATAAATATTTATACTCTTATTGATCAAGTTGAATATTATTAGTTCATCAATTTATGATATATATATATAGATATATCTGTGTGTGTACTCTTACTGTATATACATATACACACCAGGTTGGCCACGCAAATTAATCATCCATCACACAAAGTACTCAGCTTCAAGTATATATATGCATAAAATGAACTCTGGTGTTGACATAGCCAGTACATCCATTGTATATAGATTTTGTCACGGCCCGTAATAAATATATACTCCGACTGAGATCTAACTGAGATTAAAAGTTCATGCGCGGCCCATACAGAACAGTCTGTCTCCCAAAATGTATAGAGTATCTGCGCATGCAATGAGTCAAGGAAGTAATTAGAGAAGGAAAGCTCCAGTGGATGTTCATCTGCGTATTGACAACGAGAAACACATGCAGTTAATTACCGGTAATAAAAGGGGTTGAGTTAATGAGATATATATTAATGGTGACAAATGAATATAAGGTGGTGTGGCCTGGGGTTGAGTGGGGAAGGAGAGAAAAGGGGGGGGGTGAGGAGGAGAGACTGACAAAAAGGAGGGGGAGGTACATAAGACAGAAAGAGAAGGGAGATGAAAACACGAGATGGTACCGAAGGGGATTACATTAAATGAGATGAATCCTCGCGTACGCAATTGCTCACCAACACACTGAGTCTCTCTGCACTCTCTCTCTCTCTCTCACCCACCCCTCCCTCTTTATCATTACCTCCCTCCCCCTTCTATTCCTCTCCTCCTCTCTCATATGTGCTCTGCTCATCTTGGTCATAGAACAAAAGTGAGAAGTTAATGTTGTTCAGAATACGAAATCAGTGGCTAGCAGGGAGATGAGGAGAGGGGAGAGTTTTTAGATACGGCTATGTGTGTGTGTGTATGGGGCTTAAGGATCTGGATTGCCCAAGAGACTAGAGAGACGGGGGGATAGAGATGGTGAATTCATTCATTCATTTATGCTCCTGACTTTGAAAGGATCACATCCTAATGGGTACGGATAATGCTATGCTGCTAGCTAGCCACATTGCATTTGCCCCCGCCCAGTCAACTCAGTCTTCCCTAAAAGAGATTGAGAATGATGATATGTTGGAAATCTTAAGAATAGAAAACATAATATTATGGTTAAAAGATATTTGGCAACCCCTTTAAAGTTCAGGAACGGCACTCTCTAGAATAAAACGAATTTATCTTGCATGACAATATGAAAATAAAAACTAGACTGACAAGATGCGGAAGGGACAGACATGTCCGGAGAGGCCATGGAGCATTTCGTCTTGCTTGTTTTACCGTATTGCGTTTGCCTCCTGATGGTCTATTGTTGTGTGCTTAAAGCCCACCTTTCTCCTAACTCTTTTAACCCACCATGATAACTTATATACCTTTAATCTTACTTTCACTGAAGAAATGTGGGACTTACTTTATTTCACACAAACTCTCATTTTTTTTACAGCATTATACACAAGCCGGAGATGCAGGTGGAGCCATGAAAACCAGGCTTATCCAGCAGGGAGTACAGAGAAGTAGTGTCACAACTCACAAGCCTGCCGACGTGTAATTAAGCGACCGCCTTCAGTATGTATCAAGCATGAAGTAAAGCCCTCCTCTATTGCTGAGCTATAAAGATGCCTCCACTCACTTATTCCCCACCCAGCTTGCCATTTTTACGCGCCTTCTTCCTCGCTCCCTCCAACTAATATGATCGTACCACTCCCAGACACTTCTGCTGTAGCTTCGAATGGAAACACGTAACTAATTGATATGCTATACGCGCTCTAATTAATCACACAAGGAAGAATTAAAGCTGTGTTACGTTGTTGATTTTCATTCCTATATATCATCTGCATTTAATTAACAAGCAAAGACGTACAGTGTTGTGTGTGAGCCTGGGGGGGCATTGGATGAAGGTGTGTTTCTTTTGTGAGAGAGAGGATAAAATAAACAGATGGTGAGAATGGTAGGTGGCACACAGAAACTGAGAGAAGAGCATAACAACAGTGAAGGGCTTAAGGTAGAGTCACTTCCAATAAATTCCCATATCAGTCAATCAAATACCAGCTAGTCTAATAAACCAATGAAGGAACAGGTCTTGTGCCGTCCATCACAACCACTGTGTGCCACCTGTATCCATATATCCCTCCATTCTCATAACTAATCAACCCTGTCCTCTGGTTCATTCTTCCTCCCCCGAACACACGCAGACGCATAAACAGGTTGATGAGACCAAGCAAGCCATCTGAAAATCAAGAGAGAGGAGATGTGAGGGGGTGAGAAGACGAGAACGCCCCTGAGCGGCGGAAAAGAGACAAAAGTGGTGGAGAGTGGTAACAATAGGGTTGACGCGCACGGTACACGGACGTGTGCTTCAAAAAAATATACAGTAATCATTGCGTCTGCCAGCAAAAGCCTGATCCTCCCCTTAACTATCCCCCTGGCCTTTATTATCCCCCCGTCCCTTTTCCCATCTCGAATCCATATACATATATTATATATATATATATATTTACGCTGACCGTCATCTCATTTCCATTCTCAGTTCTTATCTTGTAGCACATTTTCCCTCGCATTACACATAAATCGAGATAACAGCTCTTTCATATATTTACTTTAAAATCTGTAAAACTGTATTTCTAACGAATTTTTAAACAAGCACGTGCATGAGCCTTCATCAATATAATCAAGCTTTCAACTAATCCAAACGGTTCCAAATCATAAATCTGATAACAACAAAAACTGAATAAACATCCCTCCTATATCTAAGCATGAGGCTTAATGAAGGGCGTTCTTGCACTGGTATTTAGAAAGGATTCTCACGTGTAATTGAAATAAGATCCATCTTACGTATTTATTTTGTGTATCGTAAATCACATTAAAAAAATAACTTTTCTTAATCGTACAAACAAACACGAAATCAGCAGTAGCTTTTTTAATTGTGTGGATACAGTAATGGTATAGAAACTGTGATTGGAGATATTTTCATAAAAAAATTTGCGGCCCTGTTAACTTTCCTGAGATGGTCAGTTAAAAAATATTTTTTAAGGTTAGTTAAATAATCGGTATAGAATAATGTTTTCTCCACCAATGGGTTGTGAGTATTGAAATATGTTAATTTCTCATGTAATGAATCAACGCCTGGGTTCCTGTTAAAAAATGTGACCGTATTTAATGTCGTTGAATGCTTAGTAAAAGTAGACTGATATTTTTCTATACTAGTTTAATCATCACATGCATATACACCAATTCTTTGACCAATGCTAAAAGGAATTTTTAACTGGTTTAAAAAGAATTTCTTACACGTATGAACTATACCATGGATATACATATACTTCGAAGACACTCATAGCAGATAGACCAATAGGACTAATCGTTAGCAATCCGATTCCTTTAATATAATTTTTATCTTACTAAGATCGCATGTACTGGGTAGTGCAGTAAGTAGTGTCGGCCTTATATATATATATATATATATATAAGGTAGTTCTTTAAATATTATTTTCTAGTATAAAGAATCATGAAACTCCGTAAATAATTTATAATTACAAAATTGATGACCAGCCGGAAAAAACAATAACCAATCAGGGATGGTCAACCAAACGAAATTTGACCGTATCATAAATTAATGAATGAGATAACTCTTGAAAAAGGATACGAAATCAATCATGGTAATATATCCTCAAAAGATCGCATCGGGTTGGTTATTTATTTGTATTCAACTCCTATTTTGGGAAAAGCTATGATTTGAATAGTTGAACATGGAAGTAGCAAAAAAAGGAAAAAAAGAAAAAGGCTAAAAAAGAAATATTAAAAATATTAAAATTGAAGCACCCTCATCTATACACTGTTTGTTTACTTGTAAATTGAGTTAAAGAGTTAACGTACGACGCGGAAGCGTATTTTTCAAATAAAGTGAGGAGATAACGGCGTTTATATTATTTAAAACCACGTTAACAATGATTTTTTGTAAAACAAGATAATCTTATTTATATATTTCCCCCAACTTTCATAAAAGTACTTCTCTACCGCGTTCCCAAATAAGTCCAACAACTTATCAGGCTTGGCCTTCAAAAATATAATATAAATATATATATATCATTATATTAAAGAAATCTGAATTACGTGTTAAAGAGTTTCTATTTTCTTACAATAGAAAAGTGTAATATATAATAAATAATTGGGGGTTGAGTAGGGCGGGTAGAGAAGGAAGAGATCAGATGAAGCCAGGCCCTAACGCTGTTTGCTTGTAGCAGTGGCGCTGAAGAAAGTAGAAAAGGCACCGTCTCCATCAATTTCCTCTCACTCGCCATCCACCTCCTTCTCTATTCTGCATATTCTATTTCTATTGCACGCACTCCCGCCTCCGTTCACAGACCACACCAGTGAGCTCTCTCTCACTCTCTCTCTCTCTCTATCTCTCCCCTTTTCCTCTCTGTATATATGTATGTCATCTGTTTTGATTAGTTTCTTTCATATGAACGTTTACGAATTTGGGTCATCAAACCGCGATTGTAGATCTCGTCTCTTAATTTGTGATTATCCCCTCCTTCAAACTTCACCAGCACGCAAATGACGCCATATCTGGATCCCACCGGTGCAACGTGATTTTTTTATTCGAGATTTTTTTTCGTGTTGAATACACACAAATACACATATATATATATATAATTCCTTTTCCCCTCTCATGTTCTTATTCGTTCTTCTTGTTTTAAAAATTTCATTGGGGGCTTTGGGCACTTCTGCGGATTAAAAATCATCGTTTTGACTCGTTTCATGTCGGTTCCTTTTCGAGAACGATATTGGCTTTGATTATGAGACAGACGCTTTGATGGACCGGGGAGTATTTTGAATCATTATTATTATTCATCGATGTTTTAATGCATAATAAACAATCGCCGTATGAAGCTTCATTGAATTATCGCCCATTTATTTGTCTGTGCGTTTCCTCATCTCCATGTTTGATTATACTATTATATACTGCTAATATTTAAATATTACACGCACATCTGATTCTCTCTATCTTTAGCTTCAAAGCTAAACCTCAAAGTACTGTTTTAACTTTACACGTTTAATTGAGAAAGACACATAAGATCTTCTATTTTACGGATATATATCTATCTCTGGGTGTCTATCTTTTTTTTTTTTTATTAGCAGCTGTCTCAGTGGAGATAGAGAAATGTCATCATCGAATTCTCCGTGCGCTGCGTGCAAGTGCCTGAGGAGGAAATGCACGCAAGAATGCGTGTTCGCACCGTACTTCCCACCGGACAATCCTCAGAGGTTCGCTTACGTCCACAGGGTATTCGGGGCAAGCAATGTCGCTAAGCTTCTCAACGAGCTCAACGCTGCGCAGAGAGACGACGCCGTTAAGTCTCTAGCTTACGAAGCCGAGGCCCGTCTCCGGGACCCAGTATATGGTTGTGTGGGTCTCATCTCCATCCTTCAGCACAGGCTCAGGCAGATCCAAGTGGAACTCACCAATGCCAAGAAGGAGCTCGCCACGTATATTGGACCTCAGGCTCTCCAGGCCATGCCTCCCACCATTCTAGCACCTTCCGGAATGACCCCTCAACAACACCCAAACAACCCATATTCTTCCACCGCCGGTTATCCCTACAACAACATGCCACCTCCTGCGCCTATGACCAATATTCCGACCGGTGGCTCTTCTCACAGCGGCCAACTCGTGATTCGTGACCCTTCCCAACAGCATCAGATCTTGGACGCTCAGCAGTTGGCCGCCGCCGTGGCGGCTAGAGAGCAACAAGATATGTTTCGAGGCTATGAGCAGCAGCAGCAGCAGCAAGAGTTTCTGACATTTAGTGGTGGCTACGATGTGGGTTCGGTCTCTGGGAGTGGATTCAACAATCATATTTCCTCAACTCCTGCTCCCACTGAGATGTCCCCTTCCTTGGCTCTCGGCTCCTTCGACAGCCCTTACGGCGGCCAGATGCAACCGCCACAGGCCGAACACCACCACCATCAGCTTCAAGCTCAGCTAATGCTTTCCCCTCAGCAGCCACAATCACAGCAACAGAGCCACCAGTCACAGCAACCCCACCAGCAGCAACAGTCAGAAAGCGAGGAGGGTAGGAGTGGCATCTGCCTTTCTTGTTGATCTTTCCATTTTTGCATCACTGTAGCTCCTACCCGGCCTGTTTAGTCAAACAATCTTCAACCTAGGTATTTTTGTTTTGTTTGTTTTCATCACTTGAAATATTTAATTCCTGCGAAAATATTAATGGGTTTCCTTTTTGTCTAGCAAACCGCCCCTTTGTTGTAATCTACCATATGGATGTTGATGTAGGCCTCTCGATCTTGTGGATTTTCATAATTTTTTTATTCTCTCTGCATTTATGATGGAGTTCGATACTTTGTCTTCTTGGCGTGTATCATTTGCTAGCCCTTGCATAACTGCGGCAATAGTGTTTGGTGGCAGCAGAAAGCTTTTATAAGTACTCATATCATAAAGCATACAAAGAGTAGGTTAGGGGAATGGTCTATTTTCATAACGAAGGATGTCCCGTTCCTCAATTATGAGCAGTAATTATTCATGGCCAGTTTGGATATTTATTCATTCTTTTTTGAACTCTGATTTCCTTCTGAATTGTGTTTAAAGAAAGAGGAACTGTGCTAAGAACTCTGAATTATTGAGGAAAAAACGAGTTTAACTGTAGGCGTGTATATATAATTGGCATTCGGCAACATGTCAAATCCGAGACCCTTGACCTGGGTTATCAGATCTTCTCTCGTCCGTTTTTTTGTGCCCTGAATATCACTTTAGCCTTATTAGTGTGATTGATCTTGTCTACCAAATGAAAGAGAATTTAAAAATTTTATTCTCTGAGAGAGAATTTGATGAAACCGACATGTGAGCCAAAAAAGTTGGTATAATGCACAAGACTTTTCGAAAGGCCGGGCTCAACAGGTTTTGTCTGCTTCTGTGACATCCATATATATATATATATATATCGTAATGACTATACAGTCTTCTTTCATGTCTAAGTTACCAGATGATTCATTCATACTCAAATTCAAAACCTTAATATTGATTGTCATCAGTTTTTGTGGATACCAGCAATCCTTTAAAATTATGTATTAATGTGTGTATAAGTGTTTTGTCCTGTTGAAACACAGACTCAGCGTCGTTATACTTTCTCTGTAGAACATATTCGCAGGGGCATCCAAATTAGTAGTATTAAACAGAAAATACTTTCTAATTGCATCAAGATTTCATTTATTTAATAATGTAATCACACGCACAAGGTGAGTTCTGAAATGGTGGTGTAGTGAGATATATATATATATATATATATATATGACTGAAAGAATATATTATTTTGATAGAAAAGCATGTCAAACTTTGCTGCGTTAATTATTAATATTGGATGTATCATGTATATATACTTTGATCTCTGAACTGAACTCCTTTGTTTGTGCCTCTCTCATGCAGTTATTGCCTGTCAGATACAAGTAAATAAGAAGAGCGATCGAGAGGATCGTAGAGCATATATGTGAGAGATTCAATCCTCCATCGTTTATTTTTTTTTTGGGTATATTAAGAGAAGACTCTTGAGGTAGACATGTTTTAAAACAATTAACATCTTCCTTCATTGATCTGGGAGATCAAACTTAGTACAGATTCTATTTTGTAGTAACTTTCTTTCAAAGTAATTAATCCCTATTTAACTCATTATAGTTTGCCAATGATAACGTGATGAATGTACTTGGATCGAAATGGACGTGTTGGTACTTCAGATTTTACCACATCATTTACAGTTAAGCCGTATTTGCTTTCAGCCTCCTCAAAATATTCTGACTGCTTAGATTTTGGTTTTGGGGCTCAGTTACCCTATTTGCAGCCTTAAGTTTATATTAGAGAACAATTCTTTTGTTAACGAATGGGATGAGGTTTAGTGGAACATTATATTAATCTCTCACAATGTGATTAATCAAAGTTTTAATTTTTGTTAGAAGAGTTATTCACATTTAATGCTCGATAATTCCTCAAATTAAATTATCTTCAGCAAGAAAATACATGCATTTAGCAAAAAAAATCCGTTGAAGTTACTTAATTGTATGTTCATTCTGTTTTAGGTGATAGTTGTGAAGTCATGTCTTGAAATCAACATTATTAATTGGTAATCCTTCCTTTGATTATGTTAGTTACTGGAAAAGACTACTAGCTATTTTTATTATTTTGAACAATATATATGTAGATGCATACCACAATGTCAAAAATTAGCTCATACTAAGCACTTGAAAGATATAAAGCTTCACGCCATTACAAACATGCTGTCCCGTGATTTGTCAACAGCCGACAATTTAAAATTTATTCTTCAATCAGTATTTTCAAGACGGTTGACTAACATGCACTTGGAAATTATCTCTTCCTTCTCCTATATGCACTTGGAAAGTTGCATGGAATAAAAATATAAAAGAAGGTGCCAAATATTGTTTTATTAATAGTAGTGTAATAGTAATACGTTATGTGTATGATTAGAAACTCATTTTCTCCCCACAGTGCATGTAAATCAAGATAAAACCATTTAGAAATCTGTAAAAATCATCTTGAAATCTATAAAAACTATCTCGAAATCTGTAAAACCATCTCGAAATCCAATTACCTTGAAAGCCGTAACTCCTTTCTCCCAACAAAGTTCTCAAACACACACTGGCTTGTTTGGATAGCTCGTTGGGAAAACGGATACAGATTCTGAGGTAAATATATGAGAGGAATTTTATCTCAGTAAACGCAGGAATGGATTTTAGTTGCCCAAACGGGCTAACCAAACAAGTCTGATCTTCCAAACCGTAGGTTTGCCTTGTCATAAATTTCGTGGTTTGGATCTAATGGCCAAGCATGCACGTGCTTTACATTAAATACAATGGCATTTCACTGTAAATATTGCTCTTCATGCCTTGGATCTTTCAATCTCATATGGGGAACCTTTTTCGAGATGCACTTAATAACTCACTTGCATGGTCTATTCGATTATTATTATCATTATTATTCAAATTTCTCTGGCATGCCATGTAATCTATAGTGTACCGTTTATTGATTAATTCCAAGACGAGCCTCTTTGCCTTCATGGGAAGGCACCAGCTTAGCAAAATAAATGGCAAAAAGGAAACCGAAAAAAAAAATATTTCAGTAGTTCATTTTATTATCTGTTTATATAGGTAAACTACATATCACACTGGTTCTTTACTATCAAATCATAAAAGGTAAAAGACGTATCTAAACTCCAAGCGAGTCTAACCCATCTGCTTCTGAATATAATGTCTTGAAATCCATGATGGACCAACAAAAAACAAGAAGCTTGCGTTGAAAACATTGAAGTCAAAATCAACAAAGCATGTTTAGCTCCAGGTTTATTCCTTGTTATATTATTGTATGATCTTAAAACTGATGCATTTTTGTTTTAATAAAACAAGACCGGTTTGTCAACAGATTTTCATCTTGTTTAATCTTTAGTGATATACTCCTTTCAGTCCAAATAAATTGAAATGGCATTGAAAAAAAAAAGTTCTCCTCATATATTATAGACATTACTATTTAGAAATCCACCATTTACATTAGTAATCCACATAAGTTTCGATATGTTGCGGCCTCGCATATATATAATGCAAAAGTGTCATCGTACTTTAATGTAAGTTATAGTGAACAAGCGAGGATCTTAGTTATGAAAACGAGGTTAGAATGTTTCCAGGACCTTCAAGTCTATAATTGTCCAGATCTATCTTGTATTCTCGCTTGGTGCTTATAAAAGATTGGCAAGCCGCAAGAGTTTATAGTTAGATCAAGAGTTCAATCTATGTGCCTCGTTTTGATTTCCTTCCACATATTAGCTCCGTTTGGTAAGCCCGTTTGCACAACGGGTGCGCTTACCGAGATACTTTTCCTCTCACATAAACTACCTCGGAATCTGTGTCCATTTTCCCAACGGGCTATCCAAACGGAGCCATTTTGTAGCTAGATCGATAGTACTATGTAGTATATTGGGTCCGTTTGGCAACACAGTGGAGAAGTACTTCTACACAAGTCGAGGCAAACATGTGGAGGAGATTGTCTCACTTTGTGAAAAAACACTGTTGAACGTGTTTATAAGTAGAAGCATCACGTTGGCAAACGGTGCCATTGCATGGGTTTCTTTCAAATAGATAGAATCAACATCTTAATGCTCAATGAGTTCTCCTTCAATCCGGTGTGGATTTGAATTTTTAACCCTGGATAATTGACAGTCTCCTTTGACTTAGCTCAATTTCTCACTGTAGTAATATAATTAATACGTCCTCTCATCATACCAGGAATAATTTTGATTACGGATGACATTTAATTTAATGTAACTGTTAATCATAATTAGCTGAAGTTGTCAACATGCAACGTTTGATGAAGGCATTGATGACCAGATGTAATTAACGAATCGGTAATAATTGATTAACAATATAATACTAACAAACATCAGCACCGTGTTGCAGAGATGGTAGCTGATTTGTCATGACGACAATTATAACTTATAAAATGCTTTACTGCATTTGATTCGTTAAATATATGAACTTCTATATTCTTAATTCAGTAGGTTTGGATATGGATATATCCAATCGCCAAAACCTCCCTTCAGATGTTTGTGAATCTTCTTTGTAAGGCAAATTGCAACACTTCAAATGCGATCGATGTATAGAATGAAAAACTTGGCAAAAATCGTATTTACCAAAGTGATGTGAAGCCTTTTTTTCAACACGAATCCTTTGAAGATAAGACTTGGAAACTTGCTCTTGTTTGGAAATGAGTGAATCGTTATGAAGGCGTCTTTCTCAGAAGACTAGAAATAAGCTTCTTAGACTGAGCTAATCACGTGTGTAGGTGGAAACACCCTTCTACGGGCTACGTTAAGCTCAGAGCTGATAGCTCTGTGAACAACCAAGGTAACTGAGTCAGGTCCTTTATTATGAAACTGGGACCGTGTTTTGCGACGGAGGCTGAAAAATGAAACTTGGGAATTGCTTGAGGGTTTGAGCGAGGCTTGGGATCGTGAATGGTTCTAGGAATGTCAAAGTGGAAACAGAAGCGAAATACTAATGCCCTGTTTGGTATGATGGAATTGGGCACATGAAAATGGAAATAGAGCCCAATTCCATCATACCTGCATGTTTGGTATCATGGAATTCACTGCAATTCCATTTCCATGTGGAACCTATTTTGGACCATTTTGGACAATGTGACCGACCTCCAGGGAAGGATCTGTGGGCAAAAATCGATAGACCTCCAACAAGCACAAACACTGGAGGTTAGATTTGCGACGGAGGGTTGCCACGAACTACACGATGTTGCGACGGAGGTTTGCAACGGAGACCTGGACAGATCTGTGATGGAGCTCTGCAATGGAAGAATCTGCGATGCAATGGGTACTGCTCAGCTTTCTCTTCTTCGATGCACGATGTGACACTGCCACAAATACTGGTGGAGGAGAAGGGAGGGAGCAGGGTGGTCGGAGGTTTGCGATGGAGGAGAAGGGATGGGCATGAAGGTCGGAGGGAGCAAGTCGAAGGGAGAGGGTCGGTGATAAATTTCATCTTGCAGCGTCGGAGGAAGCAAGGTTGGTGATAATGAGAAACGAGGGAGCAAATATTAATAAGGACATTTTAGTCATTTTACCTAAAAATCAAGATTCATTTCCAAAATATACCAAATATATTTTTAAATTCAATATCAATTTCCATATCCATATCCATTTCCATATCTATATCCATTTCCATCAAAATCAATTCTGCGTACCAAATGGAACATAAGTAGGCCTATATGCGAATAACAAATTATAGTTGAAATTTAACTATCACTTTGTTAACAGGAAGCTAATCTGGGTGCAGAGTTTTGTCTAGTTCATCATGTCTTACTTTCAAATTGCTCTTTGTACTTGTAACTATTTTGATGAGCCTCCAACCTTTGCGGAAGCCATTGTTCTTTCGGATGTAGTTGGACTTTTGACTCACGCACTGTTTAATTTGAGCTTATTTTAGGGCGCTTTGCACTAGCCTCTTGAAACGATCGATGTAAGACAAATGCCCTAATTAATGATAAATGAAAGATTGCCTGAATGAAGAAGATACGTGTTAACACATCTGAAGATAGAGCCTGGAACAAACAAGGCCGAAGGTGGTGAACAAGCAGCAAGCCATACTTCAACATTATAGCCAATCCCAAACTCACCTTAAAAAGTTGCATTTGCTGAGCACGTTTTCTAATCTAATCTGAATCGGTCGAAAACTGAGGAGAAGACAACGCTGCGACCATTTTAGACAACATCTCTTCCATTTCCACCAATTCTTCCTTTCCAAATCCCCAACTGCTAAGTAACTGCGCTCCAAGTGCTCCTCGCTCGATTCCAAACCGGTGTAGGTTCCGCAATCTAGTTTCCAAAAATGGCAAGATAGCGCTGTTGGAACGTAATCGGGCGGCCATGGGGATGGAATGAACATCAAGGGACCCTTTCCTTGATGCATCAGTCATCTGACCACTGATCAGTTCACCACGCTGGCCAACAAGGCTCCCAAATATTGATGGAAAAGGCACCGGGATAGGGAGGGGACAAAG